>JAWNNJ010002437.1:0-89510 GCA_035045125.1 Hypselothyrea guttata
AGTAGTTCCAACGACACAACCCTAGCAATTAACTTACCCGATATACGCTCGCCTTTGCTAAACACAATATTATTCTTCGAATGCGTCACTTTGTCCAGCGCCTCCAGCGATGCTTCCGGATAACGTGTGGTATAACGAGAGTCATCCGTAACCGCTGTTATGGGCGAGCAATACAAATCGTTGGCCCGCAGCTGCGGCAGCAGCTGCAGCAGCGCTTTGGCCAATGATGGAGCAGCGAGTGCGCTGGAGCTCAGCAGAAGCAGCGAGAGGAAAACTCGCAGCATTTTTCACACATCTCTTCAAAGTGTAAGCGCCGCTCACACAAACGCACAGCCAACCGACGAACGAAAAGCGGAAAACGGAAAACGGAAAAACAACAAAATAGTATATACGAAAAGATATAGTAGATATAGTGTGAAGAGATCTCTGGGGGGATCCGCGCGCTGTGCAATCAATTTGGCGACTGTTTTGTGCATCGCCTGGCGCTGTGGTTGGCTTTTATACGCGCAGCTCTTATCGGCGGTCAGCATTAGATAAGACTTAACTGTACAACTGAACGATAAGCTGTAAAAACCTTTATAGAGTTGTATACGAGTGTGTTGTATTGGCCGTGATGGGTTTTGGCTTTTGAGTTTATTTGTTAGGCTTCTTGGGTCTTCGATTTTGGTGGATTTTTTTATCGGCTACTAATTGGCAATAATTCCGGCTCAGTTTCTATAAATAGGCCACTTGAGGTAATTCATTTTTAGCCATGGCCTAATGCTAGGCAATTAATTTGCCCAATAACATCGCCAAATTCTTGATCGTTTGTCTCGCGTGGCCCAAAACAATAACAAAAATTCCATAAAATTATTCATATTCAGTTCACCGTCCACCTCATCGCGAAGCATGTGATAAATATCAATTTGATGTTCATAATCTCTCATGCATTCAAACACTTCAGACGGAACTTGTACAATGGTAATTTATATAAATACTTCCGTCTCCGTCTTGGCCACTTCAAAAATTAATAAAAAATAATATAAAGAGAAAAGAAATAGAATACAAAAAAAAAAAAAAAAAAAAAACAGTAGAAAGAGCATTGCAAATTGTTTGCCCAACTTTGTGCGTAGTTCACTATTGGTCGTTCTATATTTATGATCGATAACAGACTTAATAACCATGTACTATAGACACAACTGTTTATACTACTTTTCATATTGCACGAGTGTATGCAATAATAGTAGTAATAACTTATTGCGTCTACAAAAAATGATAGCTGGGTTTTTTTGCGCGCCCAAGGGAATGGCTAAGGTCTTGGCATCCATAGATGTTAATTGATATCTGGGTTTTTCCAATTCATAAGGTATTTGCTGATTTCAAAGATATTCTGAGTCATTAATAATTTCCGTAGGGTTAAAAGAGAAGAAACTGGCATACATAGTAAGTACAAAAGAAAACAATAGTTTGGTTTGGCTCCCTGCTCTCATTTTCAAAATGTTTTTTAATCACACTACTATTTGTTTTTGCAACCACTTCGGTTTTTGTTTTTTACTAGCTCTGGCTCTCCAAGCTCTCTCGCTTTTATAGGTTGCTCTCCGACTTAAAGATATATTGTATATATGTTTCAGATCTGGCAAACAATATGAGCTAGAGACAGCATTTTTGGTACAAAGGCTCTGTACGCTGATCATAGTTTGTTTTAGATTTTCTGATATCTGTCCCCCTTCGAAAGGTTAAACGCGAAACAGCCCCAGCAGCCTCATAGGTCTTGCAATTTGGCCTATTGCATTAATCCAATAAAATAGTGAACAGATGGATACAGTTGTTCTACTGGGGCGTGTAGTATTGAATATCAAAACTCAGGGTCTCTATTCAATTTTAAAGTTATTAAGTTATTTAACTCCAAAGTTTGAAAATAGTGGGGCTGATATTCGAGAGGGTTCCAAAATTTATTGGGGTTTGCAAGAAAAATTATGTGATGCAGTAAGATTGGCATTGGATTCAGATTCCCAATACTGGACCATCCCAATTGGGTACCTTCCATTATTTTTTATGGCCCAAAATATTGAATAATATGCCCCGAGATCCTTCCTACCTGTGGTGAAGATGGAACAAAACCACACGGTAGCTTGGATGAATTTGGAAAGCTGTTTTGTTAGAGAGGTCTGAGATATCTTTGAGGAAGTAGGTGTTTCCAAACCAAGCGTAATATTGTAATACTATAAGTAAATACTTTTTACCTACATAAAATATAACTATATTAAAATCAACCATAAAAGAGTGAAGAAGAAGAATAATTTAAACAGCTCTTGGATGTGGGGTACACCACAACCGCCATAGTCATAGTTACAAGTAAGTATATTCACACTCAGATACCCTCCCTATTCAATGTAACAGGAGCTGCACTCCAGAAATAAAATGAATTCTATTGATTTATTTATTATATTCATTTATTAATTAAATAATAATGATTATTAAACGAGCTTTACTAGTTTTTGATTTGAATGCAAGTGCATCGTAACCGATTGTCAAAAGCACCGGTATTATCACTAAGCTAATTGATTGATTATGCTTATAGAAAGAGGGTGTGAGAATTTGCTTGCCACTAGCGCGTGTTTTCCATTTGTATGTTTCGTTTCTGTTTGTATTAATTTGTATTGCAATCTATCCAATATATAGTATACTATATATATATATATATACATATATATATATATGTATGAACGTGTGTCTATAATTGCGCAGAATGGCAAATAATCTAATTGCCCAAAAATCAGGCGTCAGCTAAGCAATATTTTTGACATTTGCACAGCGATATCGTTTTGAGAGTTCTTTCAAAATACCCTACACGCAAAAAATTGGGTAAGTTAGTCAATAAATGGCCTTATTATTAACGGATTTAATATTAAATTAAAATAAAATCCAGGCGTCTGCTATGACCCGTCAGCCACTTCATAAGCTGTTATCGATAATAGCTTGCAAAATAAACATGTCACGACTTGTCAAGCTGTCAATTCTGACAAAGCGCCACCTGCTGGCGAAAGTGATATATGGCATGGTCGAAGCTTTTCTACCATGATGTACGAAATTTCATAATATCAGAATGCGATATCATTTGCAAGACTGTACTGTTGCAATAAATTCTTGGTTTGCTTTTCGGCATAGCTTTAAGATTAATGAATTATATGGCTAATCAATTGATAAACCTTATTAATAAGTGCAATAATTGTTGTTTCTTTGTACTCACTGTGAATCATCATATCAGCGGGGAGGGGCGGGGAAGGGAAGGGAACTCCCTTGGCACTACAAACACTTCATACGAAACAAATAGCCTTGATCTTGCGAACAATTTGGCAGAACGAAACAAGACTAGGCGGTGCTGCTGATAAGTCGTGCCGCACTCTCACAACTCCACTAATTTATATGAAAGAAAATTATTCACTAAATACCTGCGGCTTATATAAATAGATTAATGCGTTGATGGACTTGAGATCCGTAATATAAAGTAAACTCGATTTGCCTGCTTTCTTACCTTCCGACATTCTAAGTCTAATAATTCTACAGTTCTTGAATAGACTCCGCTCGATGTACTGTTCAGTGGTATCCTCGCTTCCTCTATAGGTGTCGCTGCCGAGTACAAAAGTGATCGCGTGAGAGACTCAAAAACTTCCATTAATGTCGAATGCCGATAATGTCGTCAAATCAATTCAGCACTCTGTCTGGAATATCCCGAAAAATCAGATAGCTTAAGCGATAATTTATGAGATCACGGGCAATCATTTCAAGTGGGAAGCGCGTGAGTGCTTGCAATTTATTTGGACTTGATATTTAGTAGAATTGATTTACGAAGGCCCCAACAAAGTTTTACAAATAGTACATAAATCACTTATGGAGTGCCCCACAATCGTACGATGTTTGCAAAAGGAAATGATACAAAACGAGTTAAATTTCTTTTTTAGATATATATTTGTGTATTGTTGTGGTGCTATTTGAGGTAGGTATATGTATGTTTATTCGGTTCCATAGTATTGGGCCTGATAGGCGAAGCTGTCGGTCTGCTTGGTCTCCACCAAGATGGAAATGAAGCGTTGTCCAATGCCACCAGCCACCACATAGGCATTGCCATCGGAACTGTCCTGGGTGCAAATGATCTCCACATAGGTCACAATGGCGCCAGCGCCCGACTCCGGATAGGTCAGCTGCATGCTGACGTCGGTTCTGCGCGTATACTGGAATACGTTCGCATCCTGAGCCACCAGTCTGTCGCCTGAAAGTAGGCAACAAAAACATTATGTTAGTAAGCTGAAGATTATAGCCGCCTTTTAGGCATATCCTTACCGGATAGACGAGCTCCCAAGGTATAACGCACAGACTGTCCGGCCACACGTCCCAGCGTCTGCTGCTTGGCCAGACGCTGGACCTTCAGACCCGGATGCTTGGCCATAAAGTCATGGACATTTTGGACCAGGATAATGTCACGGTGTGTATAGTTGTCGCGGGCAACGCCGGCCAAACCGCTGGCTAGCAAGCAGCCAAAGATTGTCACCAATAGGCAGATGCTCAGTTTGCACATTTTTGGTATTGGTAGGATTGATATTATTAGGGATATTTATTTATGGGTCTCACTTGACGTGTTCCAACTGCGGCGCGTAGCAAACGTTGAATGTTTATTGCCTGCCCCAGGCCGTTATTATTTATAGCATTGTCGACTAAATGGAAACCCTTGATTTGATTTTGTCGCTTACGTTTTGCACACCCGAACTGCGCACGTTCCCGCCTGTTCCGGTACCCGGGCAACTTCAACGGGTCCGCTTATCATGCCAATTGACAATTTCCACTCACAACGCTTAAGCCAACAAAAAGACGGTGCTATCCGACGTGTGTATGCTCTTTCCAACTCCTAGACAGGCAGGCACTGGAATCTTCAACGGGGTACACCTGGTATGTGGAAAACTTATTTATTTTATGACGTAAATTACAATCTTAATAACGAACATTGAACAGAGTTATGCCTAAATGCAAACTTATGTCGCTAGGATTACAATTTTGTATAAAATATATTCTAAAGTAAAAGTCATTTGTTGATTTATTTAAAACAAATAAGTGAAATAAAAACCTCTTATTCAATTTTAATTTTTATTGTACAACTTTTGAACTCTTAATTATGATTGAAAATATTTCATTATAAATTTTTATTATGTAAATTAAATTCTATAATTAAATAATATTTTGAAAATAAATGCTGGAAATAACATTTTATTCTATTCCGAATTCGTTGCTAAAAAATCCGTTTCCTCAAACTCCAATATTATATACAATAACACCACATATAGTAAGCCCTACTGCAGGTCTTAAGGAAACATCCAATAATTGTATATCATTTCAATGTCTAATAACACCATTTAAACCCCAACTTCATCAGAAACTCATACTGCCCCATGCATACCTGTACAAAATACTACTGATAAGATGTATTGTCAAGCCTAGCCCACATTTGAGTCAATTAAATCGAACAATTGGCTGATATTGGGCACCGGATCTAATCACAGGGCAACAGACCCGCATACAACAGGGTATATACCCCATAGATAAGTAGCGCAGAATCATAAACACATGAACAGCACCTGAAAGTGTTTTTGTTTTTTGACAGACAGTAGCTCGCTGATTTCTTCTGCTTCTGCTTCTGTTTCTGCTTAATTAACGATAGCATGAAATTGCTCCAATATTATTATTATTTGATTTGGTATTAGGCGTACCCGTGTTCCCGCTAACATATCGTATCTACATATGGGCCGTGGCTATTTTAAGACATTCTCCAGAACTGTATCGCAACATTTGAGAACTTAGCTGGAACTGGACGCCTTGAAGTGGCATCAATGTAATCAGGAACATTAGCAATCGTGATTAGGCAATGGCCAATGATAACACTGTTTTTTACTGTTCAATCCCATCCACTTGATGACTCATGCAGCCAATTTCACAAATTAACAAACTATCTATGAACAGTGCAATGCAGTTAATCTATTCACTTGGTAGGGTATATTGGACGTATATTAAACTAGTGAGAATACAACTACCTATAAACTGCATTTGAACGGATTTTAACAATTTCGAAATAGTACTTCGATGTTTACCAGCTCTACAAACCGCAGAAATTTAGCGGGGATCTCCATATTTTGTTTCAAATGTTAGAGTTGAAAATAATTTCATCTAAACAAAAGTATTTGGGAAACGTCAAAATATTCATTTTAAGAATTTATCTGGGATCGTTAATAACAGTTTAGGAGTGAATAAAATTGCAGCCCAAAAATAATCCGGAAAGAGTATGAATAGGCACATATTTCATTTGTAACAAATTTAAAATATTTGAATAAAGTTTCTATATTTAATATGTACTTTAAAAATTATTTGTAAATCGATAATTTAATGTAAATAATAAATATTTTAAATTGAAATATATTTGTTTTGAATCGGGTACGGATTAAGTATACATATATCATCTGCACTTTATAAAAATATAAAGTAATATAATAAATTAAATTAATATAAATTAATCAAGTAACTGGTAAATTATACCGTTATTTAATAAAACACATAAATTTTAGCAAAATGATGTTCATAAAATGTAATAATAAATTATGTTTTACACGATGATGTTAATTTTAGAACATCAATCAAAGTCAAGGCATAAAAACCTGAAATTCTGTGGCTTGAAGTTGAGAATCTACTGCCCAGACTACAGACTCGGTCCCCTGCTAAGATCTGTTGGCCATAAGCCTTAGGGCAATAATCTTCCAGGTTAAACCCATAAATCTATTTCACGAAATACAAATTGTACAGCGAAGAGATCAGATATACGATTCTATTGAGTGAGGTAATCGAAGAATCTTCTTTGTTAGTCCAAATTATGCAGAAATTGCAAAATTATTAGCCCATTTCAATGCGCTTTTCAGGATAAAATGTTCAAAATGTTGTATGTTCAATAGTTTAACAATATACGGGAGCAGGTAAGGGATATTCGATATAGGTAAATACTTACTTCAATAGGTGGAATAATAACAGTTTTATTTGCATTCAGTATTTAGAAAACTTGTTTATTTCTAATCATTATTCAGACTTATAACTCTAGAGTTACATTTGAATGTATTTATAATTAAATATGTGTGTGTGTGTATATATGTATGCATACAGACTGCACTGTACTACTTGTACAGTAAAAAAGAGTAGAGTTGAATCACACAACGCATATGCCATTCGAATACAATTATATGGATAGATCAAGATCAATATCAATATCAATATCAAGATACATTCAACGTTAGATCAAACATATTACAATACAATATAAATTTTAATAGCTTTCAATTGTCTGAGCCGAGGCTTTAAGACTCTTGTGGAATGTGGCAGTTTTTACATAGACTTATAGCATTAAAAACACAGGCGTTTGAATAATATTAAATACAAATTTTTAGTTACGGACAGAGAGACTGACTTGGCATGTATAAAATATAGATTATAAATTAGTTTTCCATTGATCGTGACAAACATCTTGGCAAGGCAAAAGGCAAACAATTCTGGCGTCGAGTTTAGTAAGTATATATGTATATATATATATATATATATATATATTGCACACGATTTGCCGTCTTGCTCTGGCTGGCGCTAGCGCTCTCTCTCTCTCTCTTTCACTGTCTATCTATCTCACTCACGTTCACAATTGATAAAATAATGCTGGGGATATCTGGAAAACCGATAGGAGTAAACAAACATTATAGAGCACATGCTTAGATTGAATCTAATAAACGATATTCGCATCGAAGAACGTAATTTAGCTTAGCTTTTATAACTATTCAGATTCATAATTGAGTTGCGAAAGGTTTAATTGCGTTTATCACTGAATTATCCGAGACACAATTAATTTATATTGAAATAATATCTGTTGCAGTATACAATATACAATAAACGATATACGATAAACGATATACGATATACGATATACAATATACAATGCGGAAATCACATGAATTCATTAAACCGATTTCCAGTCCCATGGATTATAAAATATTACTTGCAAGTATGCTTGTTTTGTTTGTTTGTTTGTTTGTCTGTCTGCTTGTTTGTTTGTTTGTATATGTGTGTACGTTAAAAACCCAACAACAATTCCATTTGTTTACATTTTCACTAAATTCCCTTTGTCTAAAACATCCGATCTGATCTGATCTGATCCCCCCTGCCTCTCTGCAAGCCACCATCCACGTGACGTTTGAAACCCTTGTTAGATATTGCCGCTCCGCTCCGATTGTTCGCCTTAGTTGTTCCGCCAGTGCGGACGGATCTCCTTGAAGATCCACTTCTGATAGCCGTCGTTGACGTCGCACTGATTCAGCGACAGCTGCTGCGTGGTCGGATGCAGCGCCATGCACTTCTTGTGCACCCGATGCAGCAGATGCTTCGAGTGCTCATTGTAGCTCCAGGGCCCGTCGACGGTGCCCAGCCGACAGACGGCCAGCTTGATGCCCTGCCGATCCGCCTCCACGCAGCGCTCGCCGACGCCCAGCTGGCCGACGGCATTGAGGCGCACCAGCTGATTGTTGCCACCGCCGTGGCAGTAGGAGAGTCCCATGATGGCTGGCGGCTGGTGGCCCATGGAGTCGAGGCAGTAGTCGGAGGCAACGGAGCGCAGTTCGCCCCAGTGGAGGTTCGCCGGCAGGGCGGGGAACTTGTCAACGACGTCGTAGGCAATGTTGTCCATGAACCATTGGAACGATTTGCAATTGAGCCGCTTCTTCAGGGCCAACTGCTCGCTGATGTCGCCCATGTCCAGGTAGCGGGCGAGCGGCTCGCGCGTGTAGAAGAACTCCTTGTGGGTGTCGTCGAACCAGGTCTCGATCACACGCTTGTAGTTGATGGTGATCAGCGGACCCTTCTTCTTGCTCGCCAGCTTGCCAAAGTTGTAGGGCATGAAGCCACGATAGACGTGGCCCACGCGGGAGCAGGGCACCCACTCGATGCTGCCGCCGCATTGCCAGATCTTGAAGCTCAGCTCGAAGTTCTCGCCGCCCCAGACAAGCAGGCCGGGATCGTAGGCGCCCAGCTCCAGGAAGTACTCGCGATTGATCGCAAACAAGCCGCCGGCATGCGTGGGACTGCGGTACGGCTCAGAGTTGTGCGCCCGACGCCGCTGCTCCCGACGCGGCACCTCGTTCTCCTTGTAGAGCATACCCCACTCGAAGATGCCGCGGAAGTGATTGTCGCTGCCGTACACCGGACGATAGTCGAAGGTCTTGTGATCGATACCATCGATAATGGGCACAGTCATCACCGTGCGGTCCCGATAAATAGGCGCCAGCAGCGGTGGCAGCCAGTTCAGGTTCACCTCGCAATGCGCATCCAGAAAGACAATGACCTCGCCTACAGAAACAACAAAGATCAACGGGCTTAACATAATGCCAGATAATGCGTCAATTATAATGCTGGCAAAACATCGCAGCACTCACGATACTATCGGGAATGTATGTAACAGGCAGAAGGAGGTGTGGCAGACCCCTAAAGTATATACAGTAGAATCCGGTTATAGCGACATTCAAGGGACCGACGATTTTACGTCGTTATATCCGGAAGACAAAATCCATGATTTTGTTTCTTTTTCGTATTGAAAAAACACAAAATCCATTATTTTGTTTGCTTCTTGTAGCATTGTTAAAGAAATCAAATTTTCCTCTTTAAAGTTTTTTTTTTGTTCGGCACGTCGCAATATCCGGTTGAAAAATCTCGTCGGTATAAGCGGTTTGACGCTAAAAGCGGAGACGTTCTAAGCGGAGGCCCTTTCATATAAGTTTGTATGGGGACCAACCAAGCCATCGAGTTTTCGTCGCAATAACCGGACGGACGCTATAAGCGGCGTCGTTATAACCGGATTCTACTGTATATTCTTAATCAGGATGACGAGCTAAGCAGATACATAGAGTTTTGTCTGTCTGTACGTCCGTCTGTCCGGCCCATTTACGCCCAAATCTAATAAAACCCACAAAACTACCGTATTATTAAACCTATTATTAAAGATCGAATAACAAGCGTAATATTGAACTTAGCAGCTTGTTATTCGGAATATAAACTCTCCAATATTCTAAAAAGCGCATTGAAAGCGTGATTATGGACACACAAAGTACAGGGTCTCCTGCTGTCGGCTACGTCCGACTGTGGCCATCTGTTCTAGCTCTTATAGTTTCCGAGCTCTTAGTCTTAATACAGACGGACAGACAGGCGGGCATATCGTCTTCCTGATCAAGAATATATATATTTTGCGGGGTCTTCCTCTGCCTGTTACATACATTCTCCCAAAGTTCTTATCCCCGTTTTCACCCATTTCATGTGTACAGAGCATAAAAGGTATACAAATCATCGATATTGCAGAACATCGATGTTTCGGATAGTTTTAGCCAGAGACTACGTGACGCTGCTCACCTGTCGCCTCCATGGCACCGCGTGAACGCGTGCGGATGAGACCCTCGCGCTCCTTGTTGCGTATGATCTTGACCAGGCCGTTGAACTGCTGCACATAATCGTCGAGCTTGCTGCGCAGATTCTCCTTGTCGGAGAAATCGTCCACCAGGATGATCTCGTGCAGCACGTGCTTGGGCGAGCGATCAATCACCGAGTGCACCGTGCGCATCAGCACCGAGAAGCCCTCGTTGTGGAAGACAATGATGACGCTGGTCGTGGGCAGATCGTAGGGATAGTCCCAGTGTTTGCACTCCTCCAGGCGCGTGTCCCGCACCGAACGGTGCATGGATATCTCATCGGAGCAGGCGATATTCATGCCGTATTCCATCTCGGAGGCATCCGCCACATTCTTCTTCTCCGGCGCCAACACGTGTCCCTCGCCATTTTCGCCCGGACCCGTGCGTGGCGTCAGATCCTTCGGCTCGAAGTTGCCCAGGCCTGCGAGTAAACATAGTTTTAGTGTTATTTCGATTTGTTACTTATAGGTAAAATATACAACAGTAAAGACGGGGCAGATCTGTAGGATGAAAGGTTACAGTCGGATCTGCGTGCAACATGGGAGAACCCAAATCCCCGAAAATTGTGTCTCTTACGGATAGAAGGATAAGGCTATACCTAAGTCAGAATATATACATGTTAAACACCTAAATAGAACCTTTTGGACTTGTTTAAAGTGCAGGGTCTACAAATAATCTTCTTGGTTTTCAAGCTTTTTTACAAATTTATGAATGGGCTTTTATATTTTGAACAGTCTGTGGTACGACGCTTTAGAAATACTATCCCCAAATTGAGGTATAGTCTGAGGTGTGGATGAAAAAACATAGATTGTAATAATTATACCTAAAGTAAACACAAGTCTTCTCAGTCAATAGGACCAGTTGTGTACACACAGATCACACCAGAACCGACCAAACCTGAAGCAAACAACAATAATAATAAAAATAAACTAGCATGGTAGTATTCAAGAACCGCTCATGGCCTTGACGAAAATGCTACAAAACAGCTGAGTTCTGTTTGTTTTCCAATATAATAGGCTCTTAGTGTTGGGATAAGACTTAATAACTGCAGCTGCGAACATTTGACTACAACTATTGAAAGCTCAATCTATTTGCTTAGACTATATGACTCTTGATTGGTTACAATATTTTTAGATCAATTTTAAACAAAATAAAGTACAGGACAAGGTGAATTATAATGGAAGCAAAGCACTAGAAATGCTTTATAATTGATAGATTTAGACCATAGCACCACTGATAATGATAATGCAGGACATTAATCAATCAAAGATTCAGCTGGATTCGGTTTAAGCCCGTTTATAATATAATAAACAAACTTCAGCTTAAACAGATCTTGACTTCCCAACACATCCGATAATACTGGGCATTAACCCTAATCAATCAAAGCTTGAAATGAATGCTAGTTTCGAACCGGTACAGATCGGTCTAAACCCGGTTAGCAGCGCTGATTAAAGGCAATGATACTCTTACATGGAAGAACGAAGAACTAACGAACAAGCCTCAGCTTAAATAGATCTTTACTTTCTGCCACAACTGATATTGCTGGGCAATAACCCGAATTAATCAAATCCCAAGCTGCTAGCTGAAATTCTTCGAAAACCTGTCAGGTTTGCGCTGCGCTAATAGCTGACAATTTGTCTTCCTCAGATTGTTATCAATCTACACATTTGCAGCTATCTTGATGATTGTTCGAGAACTATAACATAATTAAATCATGTTTTTGATAGCACTGTGGAAGAGTTTATGGAGTATTACACGTAGGCACATACCATGCCACATATTTCCATCTAGCTAACTTAATTAGACCTGTACTTAAATAAAAAACAAAAGGGTCTATTAATTGAGTAGGGGGTAGACCCCACAAAGTATATATATTCTTACTCAGGACGACGAGCTTAGTTGATATTGTCATAACCGTCTGTCCGTATGAACATCTAGATATCAGCAACAAAAAAGAACTAGAAACACAATTTTTTGAAATGCAGGTTCTCTATTATCGTAAGCAGCACGAGTTCGTTTCAGATTTTTGGTATCCCACCTCCTTCCCCCGCGTATCATCAAAAACTACTTCTACCTCAAAGATCTCGAAAGCTATAAGCGCCACAGCAGCCACAATATTAGAGCTACAGACTTGAAATTTACAATGTACGTAGTCTATAGAATTATCCACCGATGCTGTGAATAACATTACGATCGGATATGAAACAGCGCAGAAAACACAAAGTACAGGGTCTTCCGTAGTCGGTTGCGTCCGACTGTAGCGCCGTGCTCACTGTTTTTTGTTTTTGTACAGTGACTAATGCAACAATTTATAGGTAGCATTAGCAATCCATATCTTAAATAAATAAATACCTTCGACTAGTTTGGGCAGCTCACGTGGCCGGTTCTCGAGGCGCTGATGACTGAACTTGGGTCCGCCGAAGCGGGTATGATAGGCCTCCTGGACCCGCTTGTGATGGTCGCTCCAGTTGGCCAGCAGGTAGAGCAGGGGCAGAATGACCATCAGGCAGAGGGCGAGGCGGCAGATGCGACCGCTGCGTATGTTGCTCACCCGCATCTTGCAACTGTTTCAAGAACTGCGACAATTTCAGGAATCGCTAGAGCTGCAAGAATCGGTAGTCTCGATTAAGTATCTCGATAACGTATTGAATTCAAATTCGAATATCGGTTTCGGTATCGATTTCGATTGCGATGCTGTCGACGTGTCGACTCGGGCAGCAGGCACCGGCGGCAGCGGGGGCAGCGGAAGGTAAAAGCCGCACGGTAATTAGCCAAGAAGAACGTTTTTTTTTTTCGGTTTGATGTCAATGCACGAATCTCTGCAGCTGTATGCGTGTCGCTTCTGTATGTGTGTGTGTATGTGTTTGAATCTGAAATGAAATGACTTTTAGTATTTGTTTGCCATGCATGTGAGTGTGCATGTGTGTGTCAGTGTGCGTGTGTGTAAGACGCCGCTGCGAAGACGACGATCAAAAGGCAATCGCCGATAATGTTTTATTAGCGTAGCGGCTGTGGCAGAATTAACCGTGAACTTCAAGCTGCTTACCAACAGTTAACGGCTAACAGCCCACACCTGACCCCTGACCGTCAACGCCGGACACTAAACAGTTAACACGTTGCAGCGCCCGCAACGTTCGTCGTTGCAGTGCTAAATGGAATTTGCGCTCGAAACGTAAACAAAAAAATAAAGTTTACAGCGCTGCCAGTAGTGCTGGCAAAACGTCGTAGCACTATCGATACTATCGCTGCTGTTCATGTTTTTTGAACAAATCGATTGTTTTTCTTACTATCGATACATTTGGCGCGCAGCCTATTTATTTAAACACAATAAAATAAAAAAATCTTTTATTTTTGAATTTTGAATTAAAATTAAGCTTTGAAAGTTTTCTGCACAAAATTGTTGTGCATTCAAAGCTAGTATTGTAATTAATCAATAAAAATATATTCACTAAATAAAATTGCATATATGAGCCGAATTAGTCGTTTTATAGAGCATAAAACTTAAATGAATTGTGCAATTAATTTATATATTTCCAACAATGTTAAACGCTCAGTTAATTTTATATTGTCCACAATATAATAAACTGAGTTACGTTGCCAAAGTCGATACTATCGATGTTTTACCAGCTCTCACTGCTTTCCAGCTCTATCAGGTGGCAATCGGTTGTGCACAACAGCGCCATCTGGCGTAAACAGAGCGCACTATCGTTTTATATGCCAGTGTTGGCAAGTCCGCTTTTGTCCCGCCCAATCTGGCTGTATATTTAAAATACATATGCCACAAAATGGCTGCGTTCACGGCCGTAGCGCTCCATGGAGCGATTAACCGATAACGATTATTTTGCCGAAAATTGCAACCCTAAATGTGGCATAATTGTAAAATCTCGTGGAGCGCATGTAGCATAAAATTTTTGCGCTCCATTGGATAAAATTATCGCTCCATGCAGCGAACACAGCTGTTTAAATTTGAAAATGTAAAAATTTATCGAGTTATCGCTCCATGGAGCGCAACGGCCGTGAACGCAGCCAATTATAAAACGGTACGAAGCAGGAATGTTTTTTGTCTTTTGTTTTTTTATGGAACAGTTATAGGTCTGTTGTCATCATTTGTATCAATATTTGCACATATTACATCTAATTAAATTTAACACCTTTAATAAAAATACCAAGTTAATGATTGTAAACGGCAATTTACAGCACTGCTCATCGTCATTGGCGCACTTTTTTAAATGAGTTATTTGACATGTATGGTGTTTGCATGGGTTTTTATTTTTACAAACTTTTGGCAATCTACAAATTTATATACATAACAATTGTATTAATACTTATGTATACAGCCAATACTACTTAATAATTATATATATACACAGATATTACCAATATACATAGAAATAGGAATCTTTTAAAAAGGTTCAATAAATAAAACGGCTAAGCGCCAATCGAGCTTTCGTTTGTGGCCGATACGGCGCCAATAAATATAACGGCAACTAGCCGATAAAGGGTTATTTCCTTTTTTTCTATTTTTTTTTTGGCATTAATGCTTCATCTTATTGCCCACGGTGAAGGTCATGGCGCTGCCAATGCGTCGTCGATCATAGACCGGCTCCAGTCCATCCAAAGCACCGATTGCGGTAACTGCCGCAAAACCAGCATCGCCTGTATTGCCGTTCATCGTGTGTCCGACCTTTGTGAGATAATCGACAATTGGGGACTTCAAACCCATTTCGTAATCGACGCGCATCGGTATCAGCTGATGGTGTAGGCGGGCGTCGTTAATCGAAGAAGTCATCGATTCGTGACTTATCAGATATTTTATAATCGCCTGAGAACACGGAGAGAGCATTAGTCGATTAAAATAGTACTAGAAAATGCCATTTAAAATAATTATCGAAATAAATGGGTGATACCAGGGAATATTAGTTTAATAAATAGTATAGGAAATTTCTATTTTTTTCTTCGTTATTTAATGTTGTGGTAAATGGAAATATTTATTTCCATTGTCGGGCAGTTAACTGGGCATATAAATGTTAAATTATTCAGAAAATTAACCGTTACCTCAACTGATTAGAGGTTTATAATAAAACTGGAATTACATGCACTTGTCAACATCAATATTTATTCCAAAGAGAAAGAGAGAGAGAGAGAGAGAGAGAGAGAGCAATTGAATTTACAAAATGTTGTGTGCATTGGATTATTGGATTAATCCAACTCTATACAACATTTTGTGTCCATTCTTATTTGTTGAACAATTTTTATGAATTTAAACTCTTTTCTACTATCTTAAAATAAAATTCTAGGAAATTCTAGCGTTGTAAAAGCAGGTAATTTCATGCGTAAGTTTAAACAAAACTTAGTAAAGCAACTTTCGATAATTTTTCTTATCGATATTTAGCCAATTAATCGACATACCGTTGCCACGCTGGTTGTGATCTTGGTGCCGCCAGCAGCACCAACCAGAAGCCGAACATCGCCTTTGCCATCGACAACAATCGCCGGACTCATCGATGACATGGGTCGTTTTGCAGGGAATATATAGTTGGCCGGCGAGGCGGGTACCCCGAAGCTATTAACAACGCCTGGTGTCGAAAAATCGTCCATTTCGTCATTCAAAATGATGCCCGTTTGCGGCGAGGCGACTTTACATCCGAAACTAAAGAAATCGCAAGATTCGTTAATCGTTAATCGTTGATGGTCATTTCTGGGAATACTTACTAGTTGTTGATGGTGCTGGTTATAGATACGGCATCACCATTGGTAGCCAGCACATTCATATGGGCCGTACCACTATCCGGTTCCACTGTAAAGCTAGCACCATAATACTTATGATCCTGTGAGGTGGAATTGTCCTTGATTAATTTTCGCACATTCGACACCAGTTCATTGCCTAGCAGCTGTTCTAGTTGCGACCTTATCGTGTCACCCGTCTCCGGATCATTCAAATAATCGCCCATATTGGATCTTTGACCGTAAGCGTGCTTGAGCGTCTCGACCACGCGATGCCAGTAAAGGGCTTCATCATTCGTGAACTTATCGTCGAGCACATTCAAAATAAAGGCCAGAATGGGGCCGCTTGAAGGTAACGGTGTTGTATAGAGCTTATATCCGCCAGTTACATTCGCCGTTATGTGGCCATCGCTCTCCCAGTGTGTTCTAGTTAAGCGGAAGTAGAGTGAAACAATATCTTAGCTATGACAATCGATATAAATACAATGTTTCGATATAACTTAAAAATATGATCATCATAAATATCATAACTATTCAAAAATATGTATCAATGTAAAGTTTTGAAGTAGCTTTGCTAGGGATATATATAAATCATAATCAAACATCGATTTTAGTTGCATCGATGTTTTCGAAACAAAACATTAAGGCACGTGGATGCATCATATTAACAGATCGAATTCCTATAAACATCGGAAAACTTGTGTATATCAATCCAAAACCATCGTCTACACCCCTGATTGAAACTGGAACTTTAACGCTAAATGACTCACCTATAATTCTTAAGATCGGTTAGGGTTAGAATGCCCCCCAATGCCTTAATGTCCTCCACAAGTTTAACACCAGTTTCGCCGCCATCGTACATTTCGCCGGCCCCATTGTTAGCTATACGCTCCAAGGTATCCGCCAGGGTTGTGCGTTTCATGTAGTCATACCGCACATAGGGATCTCCTTTCTCATTGAGAAACATTTGCGACAATCCGGGATCGTTCTTGATCTGCTCCAGCTTCGACTTGATGGCACTTTCCAAATATTGTGAGACAACATGACCATCGCGTGCAAGTTTAATCGATGGCTCGAAGAGACGCTTCCACGGCAACCGTCCGTACTTCTTGTGCATCTCCCAATAACCGAGAATTTCGCCGGGCACGGCAGACGCCATTACGCCCGTCACCTCCTTCTGGCCAACGAACATGTTCTTGTGGGCAGCGGCTGGCGCCGCCTCCCGGGCAACGATCGTTTCCACCTTCCGGGTGCTACGGCTATAAATGGTGCCCACGAAGCCGCCCCCGATGCCCATCGACTGGGGCAGCATGACGCCTTCGCACAGCAGGGTTGCAATGGCGGCATCGACCGCCGAGCCGCCATCTTTAAGAACGTCGCCGCCAATTTCGGCGCAGCCAATACCGTTAGAGACGACGGCTCCGCTTTGATAATTAGAGTTCGATTGCAATCCGAAAACGAGGCCCAGTGTTAAGGCCACTACGACGACTGCCGCTACGCCGAGCCATATGAATAACGCCTTACTAAATACTAGCCTGGAAATATAGAAAAAGCATATTATAAGCCATAACTCTGGTACTCTCGCTGAGACATATCGCGACCCACATCTTGGAGTTGACTAAATCTGCTTCATCTAGAAGCATTTGAAGTATAACAGCCCATTTCAGGGGATCAAATCGATAAACGTGACCGATTATGAGTTGCGGTTGTTTTAATTTTCGTTTTGGTCCCGTAAAAAGTAACTTACATATTTCTCTTCACACTTACTAACTAACTTCAACTAACCTATAAACACAATACTTAAAGAAATTTAGACTCTGATTTTATTTTGTATTATTTTACTATAATTTGTTTCCAAATGGTGAAATGTGTTTCGAAACGAACAATTTATATATGCTAAATGATTCTATGATATCACAGGAACTACAAAATCAAAGGGTTGCTTTAATTTTTGTCACAGTCAGTCGGGCAGAGGCTACAGTCGGACGTAACCGACAGTTGGTCCCCCTTTACTCTGCGATATGTACTACTTACAAACCCTCATACTGTGATATGGGGTTTGGTTTGCTTTTTATACCCTGTACCCATTGAAAATTAAAAAAAAAAAAAAACAAAAAACTACTTACAAACACAATCAGAGGTACACAACTTTATTTTGCCAAAAATCTTTGTGTCATAAATTTTTTTAAATAAAGTAATCTTAACTTTACAATTTTTAACATTAGTTGCACGTTTTCAATTGCTCGGAAATTCTTTCCAGATAAAAACTTGATTAATTTATTATTGAATTAAGTATAGTCATGCCTCACGTATCTATCGAATCTGTCACGCTGTAAACCCCATAAAGAGCGTGTTAATATGCCATGATATTTCAAATTTTACTTTTATGCCCTGTACCCATGAAAGAGGTAAAAACAGGGTTACTAAATTTATTAACATTCTGGTTATCTGATTTATTTAAATCATAATCTTTTTATAATCGTAAGCGTCTTCGAGAGACGAAAAAGTACAGTCACCAGCTGATTTATAAATATTTTTAAATTATATTATATTCTGCAGTAGGGCGCGTCCGACTGATCAGCTACGTCCTTACTGGTTATAATATCTGTCTTTCAACTTCTGTTGGTCATTCTTGGAGTAGCTTGGCGCATCTGAGAAACCAGCTGAAATTATTATCAGTAAACTTTGACGAAGATAATACAAGTGTGTTTTTTTTTTTGTTTTGTTTTTGTTAGTATTTGTTAATATAACACTCGATTGCTCCATTAATAGGCAATTTGGTATTATTAAATTTTTGATAAACAATGTGAGGAGCGACTGAGGCGGCAGAAGGTGACAATGTGTTGGAGCACGCGACATTTTATTGTTGTAAATTAATAATTATCAGTTGTCAATAAAAGTAAGTATATATGACGTTCTAGCTTGGCGATTTGTCGCGTCATTGTGCAACTTGATCTAGTCTGCAGATTACGGTTGAGATATAACTAACTAAAACATATACATAGGTAGTTTATTTTTGTATTCCGCAAATCATCGTCTCGCGTCATTGACGTATGCCATAAATGTGGAATAATCCAAATAATAGTCAAGATTAAGAAATATGTAGTATTATACAATGTGAGCTTTGTGCCAAGATATCAGATGATATAACTAAAATTGAGATTTTACATCATTAATGGTTTTTTCTGTAACATTTTACAAGAATATATAGATTAAATGGGCAAATGGTAATGCTTATCGCAAGTGCAACCACCTCTCAAGGTAAATAATTAAATCTATAAAATATTTGACAACAGATTCTTTGGAAGTTATGTACTACTGAAAAAAATCGATTTCATATTTACTGAATATGCTTTAGGCATTTAAAAGTGCTGGATTTATCCACGATTAAGGGGGAATTTCTTGCTTCCTGGTCTTATAATGAGCTAAATGCCTATTATTTCATAGCTTTTGTATGGCTTGTCTAAATATTTAGTACGTAATTAGCAGTAATTGTCCCTGATAAAATTCTTCGTTATACTAGTATGATGATTGCGTTTGATTACATACGTCAGAGCACGACACCCGTGATATTACCGATTGTAAATCCATTAGGTTTTTGTTTGATATTTACAAAATACCACTATAGATAATGTCTTAAACATTTAAGACCTAATCATTTCCCTTCAGATTTATTACATACTTTATAAATGCACATGCACCAATATACCATATCAAATGATACAAAGTTCTTATAGTTTTCACATTATTTATAGGGTACTTCCGTTGGGCATTAATTGCACGTTCCACCAGCACCTAGAAAATACAGGGTGTCTATTCACGTTTTTTTTTTTTGTGGGTCTATTTGTACATTTTCAACAGAATTTTGAATTTTTTGTAGACGATTCTTATAAGGTTATGAAGATCTCTCCATACTATTCTATTCACGATGTTTTGAGGTTAAAATAAAATGAAAAAACCCAAATCAATTTTAAATAACTATTAAAACTAAAGAGCAAACATCACATATTTCTTATTATTTATTTTGCATACCAAAAACCTAACATCTCATAATTTTATAACACTTGTGTCCATAAAACTAACAAAAAGCATTGTAAATATGCTATGTTATTACGTACATTCCATAATTTAAGCTATATGTCGTTCCATGAACGTCAGCCGTAAAAACTCTATTTGATTTCCCTGATGTTTTTTAACTCGCTCAGACTATAATTTATAAGATCGTTAAAAAATGTGTCAAATCAAAAATCTGTAGCTTCAAAATTAAGGTTGTTGCGGATTTTGGGGAGAAAGGTATTCCAAATTTGAAACAAACTTATCCGAAAGAGAATCCAAATACCAAATGTTGAGGATATTGCGAGATCTAGATTATACACAAACCTAATAGACCCTCTAGTGTCTAAAATGTACGGCAATAGTTAAATGTGTGTCAATGAGATGTTAAATTTGCAATTAAGCTTACGAATTGCTTGACAAAATACTGCTGTTTGCGCGCAGTGTATTACAAATATGATAGATTTTAATGACCACAGCTGTTCTTCAGTTCAGCAGTTTCTCCCATCTCTGTCTCTCTATCATTAGTCGCTCAAGCAAATCATTATATAGCTACTATATATGCCAAATGACTGGTTTTAAGCCCAGCTTTGTTTGCATCTGTTTATTTCTCTTTTTTTTAGACCCTTTACTTTAAAAAAGTAAAAAGGGTCTATTAGTTTAGTGCAAAGAGGAAATGTGTGTAACACCCCGAAGGAGGCGTGGCAGACCCCACAAAGTATATATATTCTTGATCAGGACAACAAGACGAGCCGATATAGCCATGTCCGTCTGTCCGTCTGTCCGTCTGTCCGTCTGTCTGTCTGTCTGTCTGTCCGTCTGTCCGTCTGTCTGTCTGTATGAACACCTAGATCTCAGCAACTATAAGAGCTAGAGATACCATATTCGGGATTTAGATTCTCCTAATCAGTAAGCAGCACGAGTTTGTTTTAGATTTTGGATACCTCCCCCCCTTCCCCCGCAAACCGCAAAAAGCTACTGCAGCCACAGTTTTAAAGCTATTGATGTATAATTTGGTATTAAACTAGTTTATTACATTCTCTATCGACGCTGTGAATTTTGTTTCGATCGAATAAAAAACAGCGAAAATATGGAACAGACAATTTGAGGCACTAGGCAGAGGGGGGGTGGTGTGCCTTGCATACGCGGGTAGTTTAGTGTGTGTGCGTCTGATTGTGTTTGTATGTACAAATACTCAAAGTAAAGGGTCTCCTACGGTCGGTTACGTCCGACTGTAGCCTCCGTCCCACTGATCTGCCCCGTCCCTATATTTTTTCGATAATATATGCAAATATTTTTTCTCGTAAAAAACAACAAAAAATGTGCATAAGCATTTGCAAATAAAAGTGTGAATTTTGTGAGTTAGGAGTACGTGCTGTGATATGGTCAATGTCAATGTATGAATGAGGGGAAGAAACCCGCTAAAAAACCGGTTCATTATTATTATTGCACGTTCAATTATTTGTAATTATGGAATTTTCAATGATGTTCTTATTATAAAAAAACCCTACCTAAAAAGTAAAAAAATCT
Source organism: Hypselothyrea guttata (assembly GCA_035045125.1). Lineage (NCBI taxonomy): Eukaryota > Metazoa > Arthropoda > Insecta > Diptera > Drosophilidae > Hypselothyrea > Hypselothyrea guttata. The sequence goes on from JAWNNJ010002437.1 coordinate 21,810, forward strand.
ATAAGTTTGGAATTACTGTTTAGTGATGAAACCAGTAAGGACAGAGCCGATCAGTAGAGCGCGCTCGACTGTAGAATACCCTGCACCCTATATTTATACCAAGTGCCCATTCAAAAATGCGAAAATCGGGGTTAATAACTTTTTTAAAATAATATTTTTAAAAATTTTTTTAAATATACAAGCCTGCAATATTGTTTCTTTAATATCTTTTGTGTTTATTAACCGATTTTAATGCGGTTTTCAGGATAGTTAAATATAATAGTAGAAAGTATATATTCTGAATAACAACAACCTTTCACGCTTCTTATATAGTTTTTTTTTCGATTAGGGCGTAAACCTGCATTTGAAATAAACATGATCTCATTATGAAAATGACCGAACTAGCTCTTAGAGTTTCCAAGACAGATTGAAGGTTATGGCTAGATCGACTCAGCTTGTTGTCCAGATCAACAATATATATAATTTGTGGGGTCTGCAACGCCTCCTTTTGTCTGTTACATACATTCTGTCAAATTTAATAACCCTGTTTTTCCCATTTTTAATGGTTACAGGGTATAAAAAGCCACAAAGACCTTTTGAAACTAATTACAATAAATTCTTTATAAAATCAAGCTCGGTACACAAGTGGTTTACAAACTTGCGATTATATTTATTGACACAATTGAAAGCACAATACGAAAAGTGCTAAAGATCATTTTATAAAACACACGAATAATCTAAATATAGTTTTTAAAGTTATGGTTCAATTGCAGTAAACCAACATTATAAAACGATATACTCAGCTTATCTCAATCTTATCGAAATCCCCCCATACTGGCACAATAATCCATTCAGTATACTCTTGCCAATTTCTTAGGGCCATATATATATCTTATGAGGCCCAATTAACCACAGAAATTCGGGCTATAAACGGCTTGTTTCGACAGGCGTCAGGCTGGAACGTTCCGATAAAAAGAGAACAATAAAATGGAATCTTTGTTCTGCAGATAACAGTTTAAGAATAAATGAAAGGAAAAGCATTATTTTCAAGGTAAAATGATACAATGTTTACCTGCCTGAATGGTTGACTGATGGACTGACTACATCAGTCAATCAAGAGCTGAGAAATGTAATTTCTAACCACGATCACTCCTCTAGGAACTTTACTACTGCTTGTAACTTATAATTACTTTCGAATGACTTACAGCTGGTTAACTATGAGATACTCTGTACTATATAAAACCTTAGCTTGATTTTATTATTGACATTAAAAGTTAATAATACATTTTTACCATCCATTTATTATCAAAACACATAATTGCGCGTTAATTGCGCATTGTAGTATACAGGGTATGCACAATCGCAATATGACGGTTATTGACTGGTAGTACTATAAATCAGTCGAGCGACAAGATACAGCCGGACGTAACTGGCAGTGGGAGACCCTGTACTTTGTGTATATGGCACACACACAAAGCTATGCGAAGCCACTCCCCTCTTTTAACGAAGTTGAGAAAATTGTCTGTTGCATATCTTCGTTTAGGAGAACCTAAATACCAAATATTGAGTCTCTAGCTCTTATAGTTTGTAAGATCTAAGTGTTCGTAGGGAAGGACAAGGCTATATCAACTTAGCTCGTCGATCTGATCAAGAATCTATATACTTTGTGGGCCTGACACGCCTTCTTGTGGGTGCTACAACCATTTCTCGACCTCTAACTTAAACGAACCTTTTGTACTGTTTCTTAAAGTACAGGGTCTAAACATAGTTATGCCTTTATTAACATCTAACCGCTATGATTGTTTGTGTTGCCATCATCTTGTGTTCATTAATTGCAATTTTTTGTACGTTATCACAACGATAAGACAAAAATTCGTTAGTTTACAGCAGAGACAACATTTGCTCTTACAACCCACGACATCTAGAATTCATTTAGAGCGAACTGTAAACAAGATAAATTCACTTTATTTGAAATATGCGTTCTACTGAAACTAGTCAATAAACCTATAAAAATTGATATTTAGTTTAACATTATTTTAGGTATACGTTTCACTAAAACTAGTCAACAAATTAATATTTGACATTTACACTCTATAAAAAATCGCTAAATTAAAAATACTTCGTAATAAATCAAAACAAAAGCGTATAACTTATGCGGCTTTGAATCTATAAATCTCTATGGCTCTCTATATAGCATAGAACATTTTTTTTATAATTTTTATAGTGAACAAAATTTATTAACACAAAAAATATAAATATTATTTTTTTTTATTAGTTTTTTAATATTTCATTTCAAATATTATTTTTTATATAATATTTTAACCTATTATTTACATTTTTCTTTTTATTATTATGTATAATTATTAATTTTCTAAAAAAAATTTTTGTGTATTTTGTAGTTCAAACATTTTTTAAAAATATTAAAAATATATTGTTTTTTTTTTTAATTCAGATTAAACGAATACATTTCATATATGAACGTTTTGTTTTATTTTATAGATTTCATTTATTTAAGAAAGGGACAACTAACTAAGGTAATCAAATTTTTTAATATATTTTTTAGTTTTTGTTTTATTTTATACACTAATTTATTTAATGCACTCAATAAATATATATTCAAAATTGATTCACTTCATGAAAGCAGTTTTAAAACAATATTTATCTATAACCCAACTCTGCAGATTTTTTAATTATAAATTAAATAAGCACTTACCTCATGTTAATGGATTTTAGATTCTGCTATAGCCAAACAACAAATTTGCACGAATTTACAACCAAATCAGAGAAAACTATCACGTTTCGTCATTGACCGATATTGATACCGTATGAAGTCAAAAATAATATAATAAAAACAAACAAGCAATAAAAATACAACAAACTAAGAAACGTGTGGGCAACAGGATCCGCTCAATACACAGCAAAAAAACCAAAAAACAGCTGAATCGGCAAACAAATTAAAGGCTATACACTGAGCGCAATTGATCAGTTTTACCGGGGCCCGTAACGCCGCTAAACTGAGCACCTTACGCGCTTGATTCCAACTGATGCCGCTGAGAGCGCACGGCGCCGCATTACGGCTTGGTTCCGTTTCCACCGTTCCCGCTTGTTATAGTTTATTTATTGTTTGGTTCCGATCTCGATCTCGATCTCCGCCTCGATTTTGATTTCATGTTTTGCCGTTTGGTATTTGCTAATTGTGCATTTTATTTGCCTAACTGTTCTTGCTACAAAACAGTCAGCGCAAAACTTAAACACACACACACACCCACACACACACACGTTCAGCAGTGCTGCCAGATTTTTAAAGTCAAAAGTGACTAAAATAAATTTAAAAAAAAAATGGCTAAAAACGGCTAATGATTATAACTACATATCTGCGATCGGCTAAAAAAATGTCCAAGCAGTAATAAATTTATTTTTTAAATAAATACATTTAAAAAAAATTAAATATTAGACAAATAATTAAGCTTAATTAAAATGAAAATAGGTAGCATTATCCATTTCTCTACAATCGTTTGTAATATTTTGTAATATTATTTAATTGTTGGATCTTTTCTGATCCACTCCCTAAATTCCTCGCTATTAAGCCATACATAACGTTTCTATATTTTTAATTTTTAATTTTTCATGTTAGGTTTCACAGATTTGTGTGGAATTTACTTTTATATTATTGAATCAAACTAACGAAATTTCCTCTCGTTATAGTTAAAAACAGAGCCGAAAAACCAATTGGCTAAATGTTGCTCCTTAAACTAAAAATTGGCTAAATTTGTGGCTAATAGTACCTTAAAAAAATGGCTAAACCTAAAAGTGGCTAAATCTATACAAAAAGTGGCTAAGGTGGCAGCACTGACGCACAGGCATACGATTATGGAAAGCTGTTCGCTCTTGCTTTAAAACGTAATCGAAGCTAACGAAACGTAAAAGCTTTGCCAAACGTAACACACACACACACACACACACACACACACACACACACACGCACACACATGCACACACATGCCAAGAGAGCAGATGAGAGGCCAGCTCAAAGCTTGGCTTCACGACCAGTGTTGCCAGAGATTTCGTTTCAAAAGTGGCTGAAATTTGAAAAAATAGTGCCTAAAGCAATTATCACCAATCTGGAATATAGTACTTATATACTTTGTTGGGTCTGCCTCCATCTAGGTGTTATTTCCAATTACACTAACATTATAGACCCTTCTGTACTTTTTTGAGGTATTTTAAAATATGGGAAATCGGGGCGTTTTCAATTATTTGCAAAATATATTATACAACGAAGCAATTTGTGTACCAACAATTTTACAAAGTTGCAATTTATTCCGTAATATAAAAATAAAGTAAAATAACACTTAAAATTTGGATTAAAGCCCAGTAGGGGCAAATCAGCCTTAATATTGAAGTTATTTAGGGCTCTTTGTGCTATCGAAGAATATATGGATTGAATAGGACTAAAAATACTACAATTTGGAGCTAATTTGTTCGAACATGATGAAAATTGTCACGAAATTGTTAGTTTGTGGGGAGTTGGTACGGAATGGTTATATAGTATGGTTCTATGGTATGGTGCTATGGTATGGTGCTATGGTACGGTGCTATGGTATGGAGGTATGGTATGGTGCTATGGTATGGTTCTGTGGTATGGTTGTATGGTATGGTTGTATGGTATGGTTATATGGTTGTAAGTATTGCCGGAAGCTATTAACGCCAACGACCAAGGGGTCCAGTGACCTTGACGGTGTACTTGAAACTGCGCCTCTTCTTCTTCTGCTGTTTCTCCTGCTCGATCATTTTGATCGCGTTGGGGCCGAGCGCCACGAACGGCATATTGGGATCCGGGGGGATCGGCATGACCATGGGCAGTTGGCTCTTCAGCAGGCCCTGGAAGTTCGGCAAGGGCGCATTCTTCTTCTCGTGGGCCAGATCCGTGAAGCCGAGCTTGCGGCGCTGCTGCGGTGTGATCTTGCTGCAGTGGCACAGCTGATGGATGTGAAGGGCGCGCTCCAGGCCGAAGCTGCGATCGCAGTATTGGCATTTCGTCTTGGGCTCGGCATTGCCAATTGCCGGATTGTTGTTCTTGTTGTGATGGTTGTTGTGAAGGTTGCGGGTGCGCACCTTCAGCTCGTCATCGTGCATGCGACGATGGGCGGCCAGCAGGGATTTGATCTGGAATTTGGCCCCGCAGCAGCTGCAACTGTAGGTGGGTCTGCGCTTGATGCTCGCCTCGCTCTGACGGGTCTCCCGTATCACCGACGGGGAATCCCCGTCACCGCAACTGTACTGATCGTCCTCATCCTCATCCTCATCGTAGAGATTGTCGCGGGGCGAGAGGCCGTTCCGACGGGGGGAGAGCACGAAGTCTGTGCGGGGAATACAAGCATTTCGTTATCTGCAAATCGACACGGAGTTCGAGTTTACACGATGGAGTCTTTGCATGAAATTGTGCTATGAAGTCTAAGCCCCCTTCTCCTTTTGCCAGAAACAATAGGAAAGGGGTGTATGGTAGGGTTGTATGATATGGTGGGGTAAAACTTGAATGCAAAACTTTACGCAAAAACTTCATCGTGTAAGCGCGAACTTACTGGTTATAACGTTTGTCTTACATTCAATTCTAGGTTCAGCTGCGACTACCTGCAGCTTTTCTTGTGATTCCTTTTCGGCAGTGGGCGTGGCAGTGACATTGCGCCTATTAGGAGTCTGGCTGCTGGCTACTCCGCTAGTGCCGATTTTTCCGGCTCGTTTCATCGCTCTGGGTTGAATTTGGCGCGCGTTTTGCGCATCCGCGTCCAATTTTTGCGGCTTGTTGTTGCGCTTTTGTTGTGTGGCTTTGTTCTGCTTCATTGTGATCGCTAATGTGTTTTACTTGGTTCACTAAACGTTGTGTATTTTTACTTTAAAAATCATGAAATGATTTGAAAGCAATTGTTAAGGAATTAGGTTCGTAGCCTTTTCAGTTGTTATTTAAAAATGGATTGCCAGTGCTGGGAAGTGTAGGCTTGCTGTGGTACGACAATTGAAGCACAGATGGCGTGTTTGCTGTGTTTTGTGTGCGTAATATCGAGATTGTTAATACATAGAGTAGAGGTTGGTCGATGCATCGACCATGCATCGATGTTTTTGTACGATATTCTACAATCGATGTGCAATTACCTACATCGATGTAAATATCGATGTTTTTCCATCACCATCACCATCACAACAAAACTGACATTTTCTAATAGACGGAACAAATTTATCACAGTTTCAACAATTTATAAACGGAACTATGGAATACGAAGAATTGGCGCCTCTTAGGAAGACTGACAAATCGTCGGTTGTGTGCAATCTTTGCGGCACTAAATTAAAGAGTGGAAGTAATGCTTTTAATCTGCGCAGCATTTAAAAAACGTTCACAAACAAGGCGAGAAACAGACCTATCGAAACAAAGTTAAATTTTATGAAAATGGGTCCAACCCAAAGAAGGAAATTGATCGAGCTATAGTCCGTATAATAGCAATTGACATGCAGCCATGCATTTGTTGGATGTTCGATAAAAGATACCTACCGAAAAATTCTTTCGTAACGTGCTAGTTAATGATTATGAAGATATGAAAGCTCGTCTTAAATGCGTGCGTCTGCGTAAATGCAGACGTGTAAAATACTGCGCCCTGATGACGATTGCCGATGTGCAGTCGATATACATTGGCAACGAAAAAGCTTGGGTTTCCTAGTTTTATTATTAATATTGTCACCAAACTGGACCTAGAGTTAGCTAACGCCAAAAACAATGCACAAAATATTGCAGGCTGTTTTGGAAGGTTGGGACATACGTAAAAAGTTGTATTTATAGTCACCTATAACGATGCGACCATAAAAAAAGCTTGTGAGTTACTAGAGATAAAGAATTTGCTTTGCTTCTCGCATACGTTGGGCATGATCGTCCAGGAAATTATAAAATTAAAGTGCCTTGTGGATATTGTGTGTGTATGCAAACGCATTGTGAACATCTTCAAGTCAAGTTCAAAAGCTAATGCAAAACTTAAAAAGGTGCAACAAGTGGATAACCCCTTAGGAGTAGTTCAGGAAGTGGCTACAAGATGGAATAGCGGATTTTTAATGATAAATAGATTAATTATGCTGAATTTATTTATTACACTAGTGCTTATAAATCTTATAAATCAGCGCATCAGAGCAAATTTTCGCAAACAAAACGGTTACCATCAGTTTAATTAATCCGCTTATTTGCGAGATTCTTCAAAAAATGCGTAAATTTCGGGATAAACTTAAGACGGATAATGTTTTGGAAGCATGGGCTTTGATTCAAAAACGATTGCCAGAGCGATTTGGTGGTTAAAAAATTGCAACTTTGCTTGATGCTCATTTTAAGTAGGATGACTTTCTTTATTCTTTGAACGCCGACGAAGCAACAAAAGCATAAGAAGACAAAGTGTGCACCGAACAGCCTAAAAGCACCAGGTTTACATTTTTGCAGGGTAAAATAGCAGCTAAGCCTAGCCCCAATAGGTCTGATGCAATAATAATGTTGAGGCAGTATTTGGCCAAACCAAATGCTGATGAGGAAGTGGAGCCATTGCAGTATTGAAAGGTGATATACCCATAATAAGATTTTACTGAAAACCCAAAAAGGTTTATTTGTGTATTATTTTTAGAATACTGACGAACCAGTGTTTAAACTAGTGCCAAAAAATATATGTGTGTACCTGTAACGTCGCGTCGTTCGCATCCGAGCGTTTGTTTTGCAAAGCAGGACAATTGATATCTGATCGCAGATGCGCGCTCAAGCCTGGATTGTTCATAAATTTTAATTATGTACAGCATCTTTAAATAATAACATATGGATTATTCATACATATATTTCTTACAGTAATTTTTGAAAGTCTATAATTAGTAATAAGAATTAGCAAAAGCAAGCGGCTGCTATTTGAAAACAAATTATTAAATATATAGTTATAGTTCGCATGTTAATGCTATATCCACTCAATTCGTATATTTTAATGACAGCGAAATATATAGGGAAAATCGAAAGAGCATCAGCTGTTCGACTATTAACTATCGCGCTGAGCGCGAATGCTCGGCATGGAACAGAAAACTGCAACGAGAATCATAATCGAAATCGCTGGCCAGCATAGCAAACTGACATGAGCGCATGGGACGGAGAGCACGAATAAGTCCGTGCTCTCAGTTCAAATGTCGGTAGCCGACTGACGTGCGTATGAAGTGCGTTCGTTGCGTGTTGGCATGCAACCACTTCTATACATTTTCAAGGCGGCTGTTTGGTTGCGTGTTCGAATCGCAGAAGGTGCATGATGATGGGACGCGATCGTTTAGATTTTTGTGAAACCACTTATTTGGCTGTTTGACGCTATGACATGCAACATTCAACTTGTGCGAATCGAACACGCAACATTCAACTTGTTCGATTCTAAAACGCAACTTGCAACTTGTGCGAGTCGAACACGCAACCGAACAGCCGCCTTGAAGCTGTATAGAAGGGGTGCCAACGAGCTCGCTACGAACGCACGTCAGTCGGCTACCGACATTTGAACTAAGCGCACGCATTTATTCGTGCTCTCCGACTCATGCGCTTTAGTCTGTTTTCAATGCTGGCCAGCGATTTTGATTTTGATTTTCGTTTAACGGAATGTATAACAGCCCGCTGCGATGTGTGGTGAGCGTGATGGCATTACTGGCAGCCTTCCCATAGATCAGCTTATTATAAATAATTTCTTTCATTTTTCTAATTTGTGGGCTCTTTTGGAATACGGTGTGTAAAGTCATATGGTACTTTTTTTTTAAATAATTGGATTAAATTCAAATTGCATTGGATTATTGTTTGTTGGACCCCTGCGTCTCATCTAATAAAACAAATGTTCTAGTGGATCTTGATTAAGCCACGACATTAAAAAACATATACCTGAAACTTCCTCCCAAACATCTTGTGAAAGCTCAAGAGTTTAACGGCATTGTTTCCAATATTCTTTTATTTCAATATCGTATTTTTCTGTGTCGCTTTTATCTGGTAAGCCTGTTCGTCATACTGATTGTATTTATTTAATTTGAACAAATCGATCCTTGTTTGTTTCTTTTGGATACGATTGGCGGCTGTCTGCCTCAGCTTGTTCCGTTTGTCCATTTTTACAGAGTTGGAGTTACCAAACTTGCGTGGTTTTGACTTGGCATCATCATCTGCCTTTAAGTTCTGCACCAACTTGCATAGTTCAACCTGAACCAAATCAGAATTAGTAGACATTTTAACAAATTTTTGTTTCCGAATTGTTTGTTGTGCACTTAGCAAATGTTTATTTTTATAATCATCACTCTTCGTGTTCCAAAGTGCTGGCTCACTTTGAAGCCCAGAAATAAATTCCAGCAGTTCTTTTTTTACCCATTCTTGAACACGTGTTGACGCCAGCGACTTATCTCCGCCGAACCCAAAATGACATAGCTCCGCGCGGAGATAGCGGAACATCGTTAAATTTGGCCTCATATCTTGCACATGGTGCACGTATTGTATAGCCAAGACAGAGCACATAGAGCTTGCAACTGGCCACTTCTTCTTCATGACCCAAGTTTGTTGGTGGATCATGAGCCACACCTTCGTCTGCAGACCAAATGTGGACGGTGGCGCCACCGCTAATATATAGTTTTTCTTTCTTCAACCGACGGTGGCGCCACCGCTTATCTTGGATCCTCGGTTAAATTTGGAGGTCAGTTCCTCTTCGCCGGCAATGCGTATTAACTGCCAGCCGGTCAAATTTATCTCCTCGGTGCCCTTGTTGTGCAGTTTTATAAACCGTCCTCCGACGTCAGCGTCATTTTGGCTGTGACAATTGCACGTAGAGCGTTCTCGTTTGCCCGATGCTAAGCGGCCTTCTTTGCGTTACTTTTGCCCTTGTACTTCATGGAGTTTACATTGACGACAGCCTTAAACCTGCCATCCGAGCAGCTATTCATGGTGAAGTCGGTGATGTCGACGCACCACAGCACCACAGACTTGCGCAATTGACGGTCCAAGAGCCATTTCTTATGGGCCATCCATCAAAGATATTATCCCAACACTTTTGGCACTGCCATGGCTTTCGATTAGCACTTCCAGAGGTCATCGATCACAGTGCGACGACGACAGTGCTCGAACCGGAAATGCCGGGTGTTGCCGAGCGACGTCCCGAACGGGAACCTCCACTGACACCCAAGTGGCTGTTCGCATGATGCAATAGTTGATGAGCATCATATATACCATATATTTTCTGGATATCAACAAAAAAATATACGTTTTTCTGCCAAGACAGAGCACATAGAGCTCGCAACTGGCCATTTCTTCTTCACGACCAAGTTTGTTGGTGGATCATGAGCCACACCCTCGGCAAATGTGGACGGTGGCGCCACCGCTAATATATAGTTTTTCTTTCTTCAACCGACGGTGGCGCCACCGCTTATCTTGGATCCTCGGTTAAATTTGGAGGTCAGCTCCTCTTCGCCGGCAATGCGTATTAACTGCCAGCCGGTCAAATTTATCTCCTCGGTGCCCTTGTTGTGCAGTTTTATAAACCGTCCTCCGACGTCAGCGTCCTTGTTTGTTTCTTTTGGATACGATTGGCGGCTGTCTGCCTCAGCTTGTTCCGTTTGTCCATTTTTACAGAGTTGGAGTTACCAAACTTGCGTGGTTTTGACTTGGCATCATCATCTGCCTTTAAGTTCTGCACCAACTTGCATAGTTCAACCTGAACCAAATCAGAATTAGTAGACATTTTAATAAATTTTTGTTTCCGAATTGTTTGTTGTGCACTTAGCAAATGTTTATTTTTATAATCATCACTCTTCGTGTTCCAAAGTGCTGGCTCACTTTGAAGCCCAGAAATAAATTCCAGCAGTTCTTTTTTTACCCATTCTTGAACACGTGTTGACGCCAGCGACTTATCTCCGCCGAACCCAAAATGACATAGCTCCGCGCGGAGATAGCGGAACATCGTTAAATTTGGCCTCATATCTTGCACATGGTGCACGTATTGTATAGCCAAGACAGAGCACATAGAGCTTGCAACTGGCCACTTCTTCTTCATGACCAAGTTTGTTGGTGGATCATGAGCCACACCTTCGTCTGCAGACCAAATGTGGACGGTGGCGCCACCACTAATATATAGTTTTTCTTTCTTCAACCGACGGTGGCGCCACCGCTTATCTTGGATCCTCGGTTAAATTTGGAGGTCAGCTCCTCTTCGCCGGCAATGCGTATTAACTGCCAGCCGGTCAAATTTATCTCCTCGGTGCCCTTGTTGTGCAGTTTTATAAACCGTCCTCCGACGTCAGCGTCGACGATCACCCTTGGCAGCGGCGTTTATTGAGTACTCGGAGAGATTGCGATCCTCGCTCTCATCGATGACAGTGCGACGACGCTTAACAGCGCCCGAACCGGAAATGCCGGGTGTTGCCATGTTGTTGTGTGTGTTGACACCCAATTGGCTGTTCGCATGATGCAATGAGACAAGAGTGTTTATAATTTTATTTTATTAGTTTTGCATTTGACAATAATTTTTGTTTTTGTTGTTGCAAAGATATTCTTTTGTTCAAACTCTAAATCAGTGGTGCCCAATCTGAGAATACAAAAGAGCACGCACTAATACACACAAATAAAAACACCAATACATAAGCATTTTTACGCAAGCATTTTTTTTAGTTTCAATTTGCTGCACTGAAAAAAAATGGAGTGAAAAGAGAATGAAAAATGCGAATGTGAGCAAAAAATTGAATTATATTTATTTCAACAAAGAAAAACAAACTTAAGAACTACTACTACTACTCAACATAGTCTCTATATTTAGTTTTTTATAAATTTCATTTTTTCCTCTAACTCTGCTGCTATGATGCTATGCACATTTTTAAAATGCCTTTCATAATTAAATTGTTTTTGTGGGTACAATCATATCATAGCAAATAATACATTGCTTTTCGCAAAAATAATTTTCTGCGAAAATATAATTGCGTTGTGCCATGTCGAGCACTCGAAGAGTTAAGGCGCTGAAAAAATGTGTGCGCACACAACCTTTCGGTTCAACAAGCAAGCACGCACTGAAAATAGTAGACCAAAACCGATCGACTGCGGCAGCCGAGTGAACCAACTTGTATTATTGCATCATGGCTGTTCGGTTGCGTGTTCGACTCGCACAAGTTGCATGTTGATGGGACGCGATCGTCGAGATTTTTGTGAAGCCACTTTTTTGGCGGTTTGACGCCTCTATGTATTGAGTGCTTAGTGGTTTCACATTATCTATTAATTAATTTTTAATTTAATTTTGCATTTCTGCTCTAACAAATAAGAAGCATATGAATTCAATTTAAGACAATTCAAAATTAAGTGAAATTTGAAAATAGTTGGCCAGTGCGGGAAAACGCGGACCTGCTGTGTTACCATAAAACACCAACAGAGGGCGCAGTTGGCGTGGTTCGTGTGCATATTATCGATGGCATTTAGATTTACATTTCAATAAATTTCAAATTGAAAATTATTATTTAATTAAGGGCAAATGCTCTTATTGAATTACGTGTTTAAATGTTGCGGCTAAATACAGCTGCATAAATTGTTGTTACGTTACGTTGCGTTACGTAGCGCATATTGCGCTTACGTGGCGCGGCAGCGAGCTTTTGCGTTGTGCGCTTATTACGATAGATGTGGATAAGCATCGATGTTTGTTGCCATCGATGTTTTTGCATTTTTTAAATATATACGACATGCATTTTTATTAAAAAGTTCAGAGAAACATCGATGTTGATAATTAAACAATTCTGGCACATTTCTGAAAACATCGATGATTTATTAAAAATTCTATCAATAGTTTTGCAGCTATGCCTCACCTCTAATTTGTATGCTTGTTATTAGGGATGTAAGTCAAAATGAAATAGCGATGTTTCGATGCATCGATGTTTGCAAAGAGGAACATCGATGCAAGTCGATGTATCGTATTTACAACATAGCTGCATCCATGTTTTTCCAATATTTTGCATTCTTTTCCCCCTTTAAATGTAACAAATTTAAACAGTTTTTTCAACATGTTTGAACACAACCATTTATACCATAATTTAATGCTAAATTTTATGTATTGACATATTACTATATTAAAATTAATTAAAACCAGAATTCTGCCTTTGCGCCAACATAACATTTTGTCATGAAAGCGTTGACTTTTAAGAAATGTGGAAAATACAAATAGTATATAATATAATACTGAATTTGTAATAAATTGGTTAACTTAATGATGAGCATCGCTTGAAAATTACCAACCAAATTTAAGGAAACATTAAATTCTGCGTAATTCGCAATCAAAAGTGGCGCGTATTCAAAAATTCGATACATCGATACATTGAACTAAAACCATCGTTGTTGTGCGATGCATCGATGGTTGCGCACATCCCTAATTGTTACTTGCGGCTGGCCGCGTGCGATTTTTTGGCAGCCCAACAATAAAAAGCGAATTACAAATCGAATCGCGCAAAGTTGGTTTGTTCGTTGTTAACGCAGTTACCGTTGTCACAATTGTCGCTGTTGCCGCTGTTATCTGTACTATGAGTGACACGCGCGAACAGATCTTGCAACAAATTCAACTGCAAGGCGATCTCGTGCGTCAACTGAAGGCATCGAAGGAGTCCAAAGAGAAGGTCAGTACATACAAACATACAGACATGCTGACATGCAGACAGGAGCGTTCGCTGTGTGTGCGTGTGTGTGTGAATCCTGTTGCACTTGGGGCCAGTGTGTACACATGTAATTTCAATTACGTATTTCGTCACGTCATTACGTACATATGTATGTGTGTCAGTTTGTTTGTATGTATGAATCAGCATGCTAATTTCCCCCTCCCCCTGCACAGCATACATACAAACATTTCCTATGCTGCGTTGGCAGCTTTATTAACGAATTTTACATTAGCGCAGTAATTAGATTGCATGTACACACACACACACACACACACATACACAGGCGAGCTTTGTCTATGTATGTTGCCAACTTTCACATTTGAATTCTGTTTGTTGTTATTGGCCCCTGCACACACTCTCATCTCAGCATACATAGCTGTAAATCAATGTTGTGCCAGTCGCTTGGCCTTCAAGTAAATCACAAAGAGATATTCCCCCCTCCCCCTCCCCTCCCTCCCTTACACCATTGGTAACTCCATTGCGTTTGCCCCCCCCCCCCCCCCAATTAATGCTGTTAGTGTTATGGTCAGTGTTGTTAACACAAATAAAATAGCCAAACAAAATATTTGGCTATTTTTAGCCAAATAATTGTTACCAGAAATAGCCAGATTGAAATTGAATAATTTAAATAATGCAAAAAATAACACGAGATAAATCTTACAAATTAAAAAAATAGCCAAAGAATAGAAGAATTCAGAAACTAGCTAAACTGGCGAGCAAAGGGCCAAATGCGCAGCACTGGCCGCGGCCATGCTTGTTGTTGTGCAGAGCTGTGTACTCATGACCGACTGACTGGCCAAGCAAGAGGCATGACTTCAATGCTGCTCAGACCGGCTTAGCAACAACGAACGCTGCTTCAGGTGTATATATAGATATATAAATATATATATTATATATGTGTGTGTGTGTGTGTGTGTGTGTGTGTGTGTGTGTGCAAGCAATTGTTTGAATTTGCGGTTATTTAATGCGTTCATTGCATTCTCGAAGCGCGGCATCAGCTGATTTTGCGATTGCCAACTCTGGGCATATCGATATCGCTATCGCTATCGGTATTTGGATTCTTTTTTTTTTCATAATTCGCCTTTTTGTCAGCTTTTTTTATGCTTATTATTTGGATCGATATTTGTGCTTTAATTTAAAGAATATATTTAATAATAAATTAGCTAAATGTTGTTTAGCTTTGACTAAGTGCTCTTCCCGCCAAAAAGATTTTTTTTCTGTAAAAAATTGGCAACACTGCTAACGCGTGCTCGCTGCAACATGTTGCAAGAGGGAGAGAGAGAGAGAGAGAGCGAGTATCGCGTGCTCGCTCTTGCAGTGATTCCATTTCAGTTTCGATTTGAAGTGTAAACAAAATAAAAAAGTGCCAAGTGTTTGAAACATGTTTTGGGAGCAAAAAAAAACAAAAAACAAAAACAAGAGAAACAGGGCAAAACCGGCGGTCAATAGAACGCAATGCAATCATTAATAATATCAATAATAGATTTCGATATACGATAACTAAGTTATATAATTTCTTTCATGCACACACACACACACGCACACGCACACACACGCATTTGTTTTTGTACATTTAACAAATTTACTCAATATTTTTGGTTACTAACATTAATTAGTTTTGCAAGTCGACAAAACCAAATCAAAAATAAAAAAAATAAACAACTTTAATCGGTTTTTTATTGTTGTTGTTGTTTAATTAGGTTTGAAAAGAGCAAATGCAATCAAGTTGTTGCCAATGCGAATAAGCGCATAAAGCATAAACAGAAAAACAAAAGCAAAAACTAAAACACAAATGTTGCGTTCAATTGGCCGCCAGTGGCGCTGTAGTGCTGCGTTTCAGTGCCATTACTCTAGCCCGGCGCCCTCTGGCGACAAGCGCAGGATCTCATCATGCCTGGGACAACAATTGCAAGCACAACAAGAACAACAACAACAACAACAACAATTAACAGAACAACAACAACAACAACAAATGCATAAGGTTAGCATCTAAGTGCGCACTAAATGTTTATTTTTTACCGTTCATCTTATCACTAAACATCAACCCCTTTGCCCTTCCATTCCGTTGCAGATCGATGAGCAGGTGGCACGCCTCCTGGCCTTGAAGGCGTCCTTGGGCGGCGATGCGGCGCCCACCAACCAAAAGTTCACCCTCAAAACCCCCAAGGGCACACGCGACTATGCGCCCCAGCAGATGACCTTGCGCCAGGGCGTCCTCGACAAGATCGTGCAGGTCTTCAAGCGCCATGGCGGCGAGGCCATCGACACGCCCGTCTTTGAGCTGAAGGTGAGGCTAAAAGGGTTTCGACTTGAAACCGTTAATTTGGCCCTAAAAGATGGGGCTGGTAACATCGATATATCGACCCTTCGATATTTCCAAATATCGTTATAACGACGATAACATCGAACTTTGCAGTAGTTCAAACGATATACTTGGTTTGTCTGTCGCAAACTATCGATATCGATGTATCGAACCAAATGTCGATATTATTTTACCAGCTCTACTAAGAGGCTCCAGAGCTTAGGTCTTATACCATTTTTTTGATCCATCATACTCCAATTGCAATTGCAGGAGGTGCTGACCGGCAAATATGGCGAGGACTCCAAACTGATATACGATCTGAAGGATCAGGGCGGCGAGATACTATCGATGCGCTACGATCTGACCGTGCCCCTGGCCCGATACCTTGCCATGAACAAAATATCCAGCATCAAGCGCTATCACATTGCCAAGGTCTATCGACGCGATAACCCCGCGATGACGCGCGGCCGTTATCGGGAGTTCTATCAGTGTGATTTCGATATTGCCGGCACCTTCGATCCCATGCTGGCCGACGCCGAATGCGTCAAGATCGTCGCCGAGGTGCTCGACACCCTGGACATCGGGGACTACGTGATCAAGCTGAATCATCGCCAGCTGCTCGACGGCATGTTCGAGGCGTGCGGTGTGCCCGCAAAGGATTTCCGAGCCATTTGCTCTGCGGTCGATAAGCTAGATAAGGTATAGAAATAATGCGTAATCGACGACAGCTTAATAGCACTATCGGTTATACCGAAAATTAGCAAGTGATCCACCACCGATTGTTTAGGCTCACAATGATTAATCGACGGTCTGAAACCTAATGTAGAAATTAATAGGGAAATTGTTTTAATTTGATTAGCGAAACTGTTTTTTAATTTTTCGATTTATGAATTAGCCTTACAACCGATTAATACAGGCAAACGAATTCGACTGTCTAAAACCTAATTTATGAGAGTAATTTTGACAGGGCTTCAAGAGTAAAAAATATATCTTTTATACACCTTCAATACATATATCTTTCTAGTGTCATATTAGAAATTTTTTAATTAGAAGAGTGTTTTAAATTAAATCCTTAAATTTATTTGTTAATCTCACAATCGTTTAATCGAGGGCTACGTTTCGACTGTCTTCAACTTAGGAGTATAATTTTGTAGGCAAGAGCAATACAAAATTTAGGTATTAATTAAATTTCTTGAATTATTGAAATTGATCAACTTCAACTTCTATTTATTGAGCGATCAGAAAATGCTTTTCTTTTCTGAATTAGCCATAGAATGGCTAATGTTTCCGAAAGCTAAATATCTATATGCTGTTCCAATCAATTTTTCGATTAATACTCGGAGCGTCAACTAATCGAACCCTTCTATTTTTGCAGTCGCCCTGGGCGGATGTGCGCAAGGAAATGGTCGAGGAGAAGGGCCTCAATGGCGACACCGCCGACCGCATTGGCCAATACGTGCGCCTGAGCGGGGGCGCCGAGCTGGTGGAGCAGCTGCTGGCCGATCCCAAGCTGAAGGCTGTGCCCAACGCGGTCAAGGGGCTGGAGGGCATGCAGCTGCTGCTCAAGTACTGCGCGCTCTTTGGTCTCGATGGGCGCATCAGCTTCGATCTGAGCCTGGCCCGTGGCCTCGACTACTACACGGGCGTCATCTACGAGGGCGTGCTGAAGGCAGAGCCCGCCTCTGCACCTGCCACGCCCGCCAAGCAGAACGGAGAACAGGCGACGGAGCAGGCCGGGGGCAGCGGGGGCACCGTGGGCTCTGTGGCAGGTGGCGGCCGCTATGACAATCTGGTGGGCATGTTCGATCCGCGCGGCAAGGCCGTGCCCTGTGTGGGCGTCTCCATTGGCGTGGAGCGCATCTTTGCCGTGCTGGAGGCCAAGTTTGCCGCCAGCAAGGTCAAGCTGCGCACCAGCGATGTGGAGGTCTACGTGGCCTCCGCCCACAAGGGTCTGCACGAGCAGCGGCTGCGTGTGCTGAATCAGCTCTGGGATGCGGGCATCAAGGTTAGTCAAGGGTTCGTCGGGTTCTCCTGACCTACTGAACCAGAGCTCGCACAGAACGCTTAAGGAATAGGACCAGTCGGACTAAAGGTTGCAGTCGGACGTAGCCGACAGTAGGGAGACGTGGTATTTTGTGTTTCGATTGTCACAAAGTCAAGCAAATGGTCTGTTGCATATCTGCGCTGTTTTCTATCCGCTACGCACTTGTCAAATTGTTTGTTGCCTGAGACTTGTGACTGCTGTGGTTTAAGGGAGGTATCAATATTCTACACATACACCAAAGAATTGTTACTCTAGCGCTTATAGTTTGCGAGATCTAGGTGTTTATACGGACGGACAGACCGAATTTATCTATATTCGAAACGTTTACCTATTTATCAAAAGACCGCCAAGCGAATTACAGTAGAATCCGGTTATAGCGACATTCAAGGGACCGACGATTTTAAGTCGTTATATCCGGCAGACGCACTATCCGAAAGGAGCAAAAAAATTTTTTTTGTTTTTATTTTATTGATGCCATGTTCGTAATAGGTTTTAAAATAAAACAAATTAATTTTTTATTCAAAACCAAAAATGCAATACAGTAGAATCCGGTTATAGCGACTTTCGATTTTACGTCGTTATATCCGGAAGACAAAATCCATGATTTTGTTTCTTTTTCGTATTGAAAAAACACAAAATCCATGATTTTGTTAGCTTCTTTTAGCATTGTTATAGAAATCAAATTTTCCTCTTTAAAGTTTTTTTTTTATCCGGTTGAATTGTGAAAAACCTCGTCGTTATAAGCGGTTTGTCGCTAAAAGCGGAGACGTTATAAGCGGAGGCCGTTTCATATAAGTTTGTATGGGGACCAACCAAACCATCGAGTTTTCGTCGCAATAACCGGTCGGACGCTATAAGCGGCGTCGTTATAACCGGATTCTACTGTATTTGGAAGAAAATGGTCATAAGCAGACACATAATTTAAGAGAGTGAGAGAAAAGGGTCGTAGGTTGAGCGAAACGAGAGAGACTTTTGTGGGAGAGCTGTTGTTTTTTTGGGACAGCGATTATTGCGAGCTCTGAACTAAATCGATCTTGAGTGATATTCCGATACTAATTGCAATTCTCCTTTTCTGCAGGCGGAGCATTCGTACAAGCTGAACCCGAAGCTGCTGGTGCAGCTGCAGCACTGCGAGGAGCATCAGATACCGCTGGCCATTGTGCTTGGCGATGCCGAACTGGCGCAGGGGCAGGTGAAGCTGCGGGAGGTGAGCACGCGGCAGGAGTCGACGGTGCCCCTGGCGGAGCTGGCCAATGAGATTCGTCAACGACTGCAGCAATAGCTTAAGGATGGACCTTAATCGCTCCTCTCAACATTTGGATATTACGACTACACCACAAAGATGATTTTCTATCCTATATATTCAATGTATACCAATTGCTTTTTTTTTTATTTTGCCTAATTTATAACAACGAGGAATATTATTTTGTATATTTAGTTTGTTTTTTGTACGATTTGTATTTTGGTCTCGTCTGCTGCGCCTGCGCCTGCGCCTGCGAGGTATGGGCTGACGTGACGCCCACGTGCTACTATTTTATAAAGAATACCTACCATCTAATTGTAGGAATAAGTTATAGCAAACTTATACCAAAACTGTACACTTAAAATAAACTGCAAACGCTAACGCATTCGCATTTAAACAAAGACAACAAATAAATACAATACCTAAAAACAAAGAGAACTGCGCAAATTTATGCTGAGAGATAAATAAATTATTGGAGCTGGGAGAAACATCGGTGGTTAGCCCAGTTCCAATAAATATTATGCCTTTTTCCCCTATGGTGGGTTTCAGGACTATAAGGTAAAGTAACTGGGGTGAACTTCAATTAATGGCTATAGTTGATTAGAAGTATTCCGATATTCTATATATATGACAAGCATTGCAAAACCTTCTCAAGGTCTTATACTTTATACATATACGAATAAATCTTAAAGAAATAGATCTCAAAGAGATCTCATACATAATACTTATCTTTATGGTGTCCCTCGATTCCTCAATATCTATGGATATGTTGGTTTTGTGAGTTGGTATTATACATAAGTGATTTACACGAATATTTGGGGCGTTTTTTAACCAAAGCTGAATTTCCCAATAAAATGTACCTTCAATATAACTGCTCATCCCAAACAAAATACGTATCTATAGCTGGCAGAGGAAATCCTTTAAATTATTTACTACATTTACTTAAAATATATTGACTAGTTTCTATCTGGTTGTGACAAAATAATTCTAGGGAGAATTAGTTATTTATCACACTGTATGTAAATAATTCCCAAACTACAATTTCCCCAGGGCCAAGCAATACTTCCCAAGCGAACTTAATACCATTATTTAAATACCAAATATATTTTTGGCCATAATCCGTGTGGTTTTCTGCGATCTCTTGCAGCGCTTGCCGAGCAGCGGTGGGCGGGTGACGGCCGAACAAGCGCAGCTGGAACTGAAGGAGCCAAGCCGAGTGTTAACCGACCCACTGACAAGATCATAAAATGCCGGAAACACTGCCAGCAACGGCCACAGTGAGCGCCAGCAGCATCGACTGCACAGTGGCGCTACTCAAGGTGCCCACGCCCGAGATGCAGATGCCCCAGGCGTGCAACCTGCAGAGTCTGGGCCTCATCATGGAGCCCAATAACATTAACATCGAGCTCAACCCCGCGGCCACCTCCTCCTCAGCCCCCTCCGACGGTGAGTTCAAGGTAAGTCCAGTCCATACTACAGCAAAAGTAAGAAACATAAGAAATTCATTTATTTAGTTATTCGTAAAATTAAAACACAAATTTAAATTAAGCATAAAATGAATAAAAGCAGTAACTCATATGGGGATATAAAACTATACTTAAACTTCGAAACCTTGATATTTAATGTACACATTAATGCCTTTCAGTTGATGTAGCATAATATGCATGTACATATGTATGTATTTATGTATACATACATACATATATGATTTTCAGCTTGCCCAGACAGCCCAATTAGCGGTTCTTGTGTAAACTCAAAGGAAAGAAAGAGAATAGAGACGACGATTTGCAACTGTAACTAAGCAAGAGCCATGAATTATAGTAACAGTCAAAAGTATGTTTACACAATTAAAAATATTAAAAAAAAAACTTTCCTGCAATTGTTACTTAAGTAACGCTAAAATAATATTTGTTGTTGCAAAAATATTCTAAATTTGTTGTTGTAAATGTTTTAAGTGTTTGTGTGCGACAACTTTTGTCTACCACTGTATTCTTGATTCACCGCTAAAAATCATTTTTTTTACCCCTTGAAAAATAGAAAAAAACGGGGTTATTAACTTTGTCAGAATGTTTGTAACAGGCAGAAGCAGGTGTGGCAGACCCCACAAAGTATATATATTCTTGATCAGGGAGACGAGCTGAGTCGATTTAGCGATGTTTGTCTGTCTGTATAAACGCGTCGATATCGGAAACTATAAAAGCTAGAGCAGCCGTTTTTATTGCTATAGGTAGGTATATACCATAGGCAGATCAAGTTTATTTCAAATTTTTAATGCCACGCCTTCTTTACGCCCAAAAATCACTAAAACCCACACAACCTCGTGGTTTTAAACATAAAAATTTGAATAACAAGCGTAATACATATTAAACATAGAATATTGTTATTTGGTACATATACTGTATTCTATTATATATAACTATTCTGAACTATCCGGATTAAAATCGGTTAATAAACAAACTAGATATAAGCTACGCAATTGACAAGCTTAGTGTGACAGTTTTATAAAATTGTATATAAAATAAAGGGCACAGGGTATTCTACAGTCGGGACCGTCTGTCTATTTAAATTTGGATGTGCGATAAGAAGTGGTAAATGCAGCAGAGTCAAACTATTTGTGTGCTTTGATTCTTGTTTCATTTCGTATTTTGATTGCCATGGATCGTAAGCGTGATGCTGTTGTTCGCGAGTTTTTCAATTTTAAATCGAACACAAATGAGTCGGTGTGTAGAACTTGTAAACGTTCCTTCAAGGGCTCAAATTGCACAAATTTGAGAAGCCATATGCAGGAGCACCATGCCGATCTCTACGGTTCTGAGCAGGACCAGCAGAATGGTGAGCCCCCTGAAAAGAAAACAAAATTTGCCGTCCAAATGTCATCAAGCGATGTTACGAACGCCTGTGTGGAATTGGTGATTGAGGAAGAAGTGCCATTCGAGTGTTTTGATTCTGCTGCATTCAAAACACTGACGGAGCAGATCTTTAACGGTGTGAAGATGAGTCCGATAACATCAAGAAATGTGATGAAACCTATTACGGACAAATATGAGAAAGAAAAGGCCGACCTAAAAAATATTCTCAAAAATAAGATGATTTCCCTGAAAATTGACATCGTTTCGGGACATTCAAAAGGCTTTCTTGCTGTAAACGTTCAGTATTATGATAACCAAGCCATTGAACTGAAGACCTTGGGTATAGTTGAGCTGCATGGAAAGCAGACCGGGCTCAATTTGAGCACATCTATTGAAAAGATTTTGGAAGAGTTTTCTATTTCCAAAAACCAACTATACACCATCACTTCAGACAACGGAGATAATATCGTAAAGGCAATGGAGTGCTTAAACGAAGACACCGAAAGTTTGACCAAAACTGACCTGGAAAATGAGAGGCTGGTGAAAAACCTAGAGATTTTTTCCATACCGACAAGCCGATGTGCTGCTCACTGCGTGCAACAAGCTGTGAAGGATTTTATGAATAATGATGCAAGGAGTGCAATTGTGGCAAGTGCGCGAAACCTTGTGGAAACATTGCAAACACCGACGTTCAGGTAAGAACACAAAATTAAGAATACATGATTGAATGCGACTAATTTTTACTTCTTGTATATTTTATTTAGACTGGCAATTGCTGATGCAGCTCTACCGCTGCCAATCATCGATGTGCCAACGGAATTGAGTTCCACGTACGATATGCTAAAAAGTCTATGCACTTTCGAGGACTTCATCCAGCAACACTTGGCTGCCACTGTTCAGCTCACAGCCAAACAATGGGCTGACATCAAGGATCTGTTGTCTGTGCTGGAACCGATTTCTGCAGCTGCCAAAAAATTGCAGGGAGAACAACTTTATTTGGGCGATTTTTACAAGCTTTGGTTGGAAACCAAATTAACGATTAAAGCTATGAATAGCAATATTCATAGTGAAGATCTGTTCAAAAGCTTGGAGATTCAAGAGGATAAGCTGACAACAAATGAAGTTGTTCTCTCTGCAATTTTTTTGGATCCCAGACTTCAGCGGACTATACAGAGAAATCCTTTGCAGCAGGCAGCAGCCAAAAATCATTTGGTGGGACTGATGCGAAGAATTCTTACCCTAAATAAGCCAGTAAGTCTAATAAGCCTGTACATATTCACGTGACAATTAATTACTGTTTTGTGTTTTTTACAAGGAAAAACCAAAAAATGTGAAACGGGAGGCAACCGAGGCCTCAGTGACATCGTCGAGTCAGCCGGACAATGGCCCAGAACTCACCTCACAGAGCACATGCTCACTTTTGAATGATTATTTACAATCTATTGAGGTGAGCGCTGGTTGTGCAGAATCTGAGGAAGAGGACGAACGGGAGCTCCAATTGGCAAAAGCAGAAATTTACGGATATTCGCCAAAGCCAGTCGATGTGAACGTAAACATTATGAGCTATTGGGAGGACAAGAAATTTACGTATCCGTGCCTGTACCGACTGGCTAAGGTAGTGCATGCTGTGCCTGCTACGCAAGTTTCAGTAGGAAGAGCTGTTTCTGCTCTCAAGTTAGCTATGTCTGATTTAAGCTGCAACCTTTCTGCAGAATCTTTAAACAAAATAATGTTTCTGAAATTAAATAAATAGCTTTTCTAAAATCATATGAATTTTGTAATCTGTGGGTTCAGAGATGATTGGGAAGCGATAGACAATTATGTAAATTCATATGTACATACATCTGTACATACATATTATACATACATCTGAAAGATATTTATATGTTGATCAAAAATATTGGTAGATATACATATACTCTGGATCTTTCGGTTTAAAAGATATTTCAATTCAATTTTTATTATAAAAATCAACAAGTAATTCCTATTATTATTTTTTATAGCAAAAATTGAAAATAAAAGTTATGGTTTAATAATACCCTGTACTCATGGAAAAAACAGGCTTAATAACTTTGTGCGAATGTATGCATGTAACAGGCAGAAGGAGGCGTGGCAGACCCCACAAACTATATATATTCTTGATCAGGAAGACGAGCTGAGCTGATTTAGCACTGTCTGTCTGTTCTATTTTCTATTTTCGACGTTAAGTTACTTGTTATACAATCGAGATCAGCAGCAGCAGCAATGTTTTCTTTTAGGTTTGTATCTGAAAAGCGAGGCAAAACCTGCAATATTGTTTCTTTAATAACTTTGGTGTTTATAAACCGATTTACATGCGCATAGATAAACCTAATGGTAGTATACCAACTTTCTATGTTATATATTCGATATTTATGATTTAGGGCATAAAGGAGGAGTGTTGCCCAACATTGGAAGTAACTTGACCTGCGTATACACCTATGTACATTTCGAAAATGGCTGATTTAGCTTTTATAGTTTCCGAAATCGAAGCGATCCAGATGGACAGCCGGAAATACGAACAGACATAAGGAAAATACATTTACACAAAGTAATTAACCCAGTTTTACTTATTTCATGGGTACTGGGTATAATTTATTAAGCCAACTCTGTTGCCAATTTTAATACCATATTCAAATTTTATTTACCAAGTACGTATTAGAGCCTTCCCCCTCCGACTCTCCTTCATATTTTGCTCATTCTCTGTTCGTTGCGTAATTTAATTATGCACACGAAAATGTCAAACGGTCGCGGCTGCGTTTGCCGCTCGCATCGTTTTTACACTCGAATTGCGTCCTGGCCCTTCCTTCATCCTGGCCACTGATGATGATGCTGATGCTGATGATGATGCTGATGATGATGATGATGATGCTCCTGCCACTGTGGTCGCCGCATTTTTCATGCTTCAGTGCGTGCAATTTGGTTTCGTGCAGCGGACGGGGGTGAAGTGGAAAGTGGAGAGTGGAAAGCGGAAAGCGTATGCCGTCTCATTCAAATGACCTAACCCAGGATGCGTTTGCTGATTTTGACAGGCAGGCTGGCAGGCGGGGAGGCGAAGAGGGGAAAGGAAAGTCGGAGACAGTAACGTTGCCGTCGTCTAATGCTGTTTTAATATAAATTTCATTTCATTTCATATAGTTTCGTTTCAATTTGACTGTCCAATATTTTGCTGTTGTTTTTTAGCCGTCTTTCTGTTGCTGTTGTTCTTGTTGTCATGTCATTTTTTGTTTTTCGGCTGTCTTCGTTTGTCTTTGTCGCTGACATGTCACTGACAACAGAGCGCACAGTGGTTCGAGTGCTGTTAAATCGTTGCTAAAAATTGCATTAAAATATAAATTGATCGATAGTCTTATTTGCCAACTAGGTGCTCTTACAGTTTCCGAGATCTCAGCGTTCATACATACCGACATATAGAGAGATATGCTCTATTGCGATCCGATAAAAAAATAACGAAGATATGCAAGAAACAATTTCTTGAACCGTCCTTCTGTATGTCCGTCTGTTGAAACGCGTCAATCTCGGAAGCTATAAGAGCTAGAGCAGACATTTTTAGTAAGTAGGCAGGTGTGTACCATACGCAGGTCAAGTTTAATTCAAATGCTAGCTGACACGCCCACTTTATGCCCTAATCGATGAAAATCTATGCAAAGTCGAATAACAAGCGTAATATTGAACGTAGAAGGTTGTTATTTAGATTATATACTTTCTACTAATATATTTAACTATCCTAAAAAACGCATTGAAATCGGTTAACAAGCAAGAAAGCTTTTTTATTGCACCGACAAAAAAGTAAGAAGAAGCATTGCTGCTGCGCTTCGTATAATATTAAAATTATATTTATTTAAAACAGCATTTTTCCCTCTGTGTGGAAATTTGTTTTATATTAATTAGAGACATGTTTATAGGCAGCCGCCCCACTGTGCATCGAAGTTGATTCATTCACCCTAGTGAAGAGAAGTGGTGGGCAGAGGTGAGGTGGTGGTGGAAATGCGCTCGACTTTGGGATGGCCGCAATGGTTGTTGTGTGTGTGTGTGTGTGTGTGTGTGTGTGTGTGTGTTTGGTTGTGTGTGTGCACTGATTTGTTGTTGTAGGGCTGCAGGGTGCACTTGAAATGCTCGGTAGCTTGTTTGTCAGCACCAGTCGACAAAGGGACGTTGAGGGGGAGAGGGTGATGTGTTGAGGGACAATGTTGACCGCAGGGGGCGGGTGGGGGGTGGAGGGTGGAGGTGCAGGGCATTGCAGTCCGTTGGGCTGATATCATTGAATGCTTCTAATTTACGGATTAATGAAGGCGCAATTTTACATATTGAAATTGTTCGCTTGCGATCGTGGGAAGCGATTAGTTGGGTCGTGGCCGTGACACTTTCGACCCTGTTTAAATTTCGTTGTGTGGCATTGATGGATTGCCACATAAATTTATGATTTGCTAAGCTTGATTTTCCATTCCGCCCCCCTCCCCTCCTCCTCTCACACAAAATGCAACAAACTTAATTTGTATGAATATTTATAAACGCATATCAGTGATGGGGGTGCTTCATGTGAACCATTGAGGTTGCTCTTCCTATTGCCCTAGGTTGTGGCGACCATTTGCATAATTTCGAGTGTAGAGCGAGTGTAGAGTTGTCAGTACCGCTAACTGGGTTAACGGGCAATATGGGCAGAGAGGGCATGGCTAATTAAAGTTTGCCTTTGGTTTATAGCTTTAGGGCAGAAAAATTGTTTTTAACGTTTATTTTAAATATTTTTGAAACGGCAGCTAATTTAAAGTTATTTATTTTCGATTCTTACTACATTTACTACTAGGCGAGTGAAATCTCTGTTGAATATCTTCGCTGTTCCTAATCTTTAGTAACGCCATTCACAGCGTCTGTAGATAATGCTGTAAGCTATATACTTACCAAATTACACGTCTGTAGCTTTTAAACTGTTGCTGCTGTGTTTTGGGGTTTACGGGGGAAGCGTTCAGGTTTCCCAAATACCAAATATGGTGTCTCTGGCTCTTATAAATTGAGAGATCTTTGGTGATCATACAGACGGACAGATGGCTATGGCTATATCACTCAGCTTTTCATCCTGATGAACAATTTATGTATATACTTTGTGGACTCTGCCACGCCTTCTTCTAAGTATACAAGCTTGTTTAATGTGTTTAATAAATAATTATAGTTAGATCGGAAATGTATGGTTCAGGCACTCCATCTTTTTGGTATTATTTCTGATCCGTATTTGTCTGGGTATTAATTTGTTATTTTTACTAGGCTGTTAGGTTCAGAACCTGTAGATAAATAACCATAAGTAAAGCTCTAGTTTTGAACTGCTTAAGATCAACTCTCTCTCTCTCTCTCTCTCTCTCCCTCTCCTGCTCTTTACTCTAATCTCTCGCAATCTTGCGTTCTCTTGTCGTTATTAAATTTATAATAGTACTATATATTTCAATCTTCCCATTCACTGCTGAACGCCTCTGCACAACAAAAAGCTAAGCTAGAGAAGAAAAGAATGAAGCGCTTGAATGAACGGAAGTCAGTTGCTTAGTGCAAGCACTAATAATATTAATAATAATGATAATAATGATAATCGCGTGGCAATGAATCTGCCAATCCTATTTCACGTCATAAATACACTACCTGTCACGCTTGCACTCCCGCACTCTGGCACTCCCGATGCCTTTCCAATGTGCTCCGATTATGATCTGGATGAGGCATTCCAATGGGCCACGCGTCGACAGTTGCTTATCTCGGGTGACCAGCATTGCCACGTGCGTATGCCAATGCCAATGCCAATGCCAATTCCAATTTACCCCTTCCCATTCCCCTTCCCCTTCCCATTGCCATTTCCAATTCCATTCATGAGCGTTAGTTTCTGGCACGTAAGTACGTTCACACATATTAGAGTTGTTGCTCCGAGTTCAATTTGAGCACTTGGTTCATCGGTTCACAAACGGTTCATTGAACTGTTCAGTGGGAACGTTTTTAAACATTTCACTTCTTATACATTTCTCTTCTTATACATTCTTCTTATACATTTCCCTTCTTATACATTTCACTTCTTTTACATTTCACTTCTTATACATTTCACTTCTTATACATTTCACTTCTTATGCATTTCACTTCTTTTACATTTCACTTCTTATACATTTCACTTCTTATACATTTCACTTCTTATACATTTCACTTCTTATACATTTCCCTTCTTATACATTTCCCTTCTTATACATTTCCCTTCTTTTACATTTCACTTCTTATACATATCACATCTTATACATTTCCCATCTTATGGATTTCACTTCCTATACATTTCACTTCTTATATATTTCACTTCTTATACATTTGACTTCTTATACATTTCACTTCTTATACATTTCACTTCTTATACATTTCACTTCTTATACATTTAACTTTACATGCGGTCTTACTTCTTATACAGTTCCTTTCTTATACAGCTCATTTTTTATAAAGTCCACTTCGCGTGCAGTTTACTTTTTTTTGCAGTTCTCTTATACAGTTTTCTTCTTATACACTCCACTTCTAATATCGTTCGCTTCCTTTACAGTCCATTTATTATACGATCTACTTACATTTTTTATTTATTTCAATACTAATGCCACAAGTACAAAAGACTTATAATTTTGAGCATTAGTCACATAAACGTAAAATTTAAAATAAACTTGGATTGAAAGGTTTGAAAAACAATTTTAACAATTTTAAATTTTTAAATTATATATTTTAATTCTGTTCATATTTAATTTATTAAATTGTATCTCTTAACTATTGAGATAACATATTGTTAAATATTGATCTCTCTTACTGCATTTTATACTAACAGGTAGTTGGTTCCAAAAAAGTCTAATAATGTATACAAAAAATTGGTAATGTGACTTAGATAGTTTATTTCTTGGGGGAATTGGATTGTTTTTTTTTTTTTAACTGTTGAATTGTAACTTGTCATATAAATACCTAGCCTCAGTAAGGATAATTGTATGCAGCATTACCAAGACACGAAGAGCCATCCAGAAGGAAAGATTCAAATCGAATATCTTGAAGGTATGCTGCGATATAAGTATGTTAAATATGTATCTGGCAATATTGTTGAAAGCTACTTTGTATGCACTGATTTTTATGTTTTTCTCTCAGACTTGCAGGTAGTTGAATTTATCGGTTTTATTTCGATTAATCGATTAAATCGCTTTTTAGATGTGAATCGATTGAAAATAACGATTCTTGAAAAACCCAGCTGTAGTACGCAATTCTTCAGTCTCAGTTTGACGAATCGTTCAATCGAACAGTCCCGGAACTGAACGAAACAACTCTGCTACATGTGTGTGTGTCTGTGAGTGTGTGTGTGTGTGTGAGCCAAACAAATTTGCGTGCAATCGTTAGCGTTGCGTTTTTAATGACTTTCTCGTTGCGTTCAGTTCTGTTGGTAATGCATTTAATTCGATTATGATCCCTGCTGCCCAGTCCTCCCCCCGCCTGCCTCTCGCCACTCGCTGCCTCTGTTAGGGTGCCCTAGGGTGGCTCAGCTTCCAAAGTAATTGAAACGAAACTGCAAATGAAGCGCTGTGCATTTCCCAGGCCACACATACATACATACGCTCGTGTGTGTGTGCGTGTGTGTGCGTGTGTATCTGTGTGCGGCCAAGTACAACTAATGTGGGTGTTAACGGTGTGTTAAGTGATTTTGCTATTTGTAAAATCGAACAATTGTCAAAAGAAGCTGCGATAAATATCGCTGTCGTGTGCACGTTTCGCCCATATTTCAAATACTTCAATTCGGTGCAAACTTTTTCATATCCGTTTTAAAATTTCTGCAATTGAAAAAGTATCGGCTTACGGTATTTTAATTCCTTTTTTCCCTTGCCAGTGTTGTCAAGCTTCAGCCATCTATGGTACTATGCAACACTGAAACACCCTACAAATATTACAAACTTATACATAATTTAAATAAACAATAAATTGTAATTTACTGTAGAAATTTAAGTTATTAATATTAAGGAAAAATTTAAGTATTGTCGGAACAATTGTTGTATTACTTATTTAAAAAAAATCCCGCTTTTGACAAAGACGAATTTTTGAAGTTTCTTTTATAACAAATAAATAAATAAATCTCAATTTAAGTGAAATATTTAAGAAATAGTATTTAATGTCGTCATATCTTGTAATATTGACGATATCTTGAGAACCGATTTTTAACCGATTTTCCAAAGTTTAAAATTTTCTGAAAGCTAATGAATAGGTGTATTTATTATAATTATTATTAATAGTATTATTACAATTTAGTTACCTATAGTTTCGTAAGAATAAATTATTTATTTAGAAAACGGTTTTATTTATTTCAAAATTTAAAAAAATTCCATTAACGTCCCATTAATTATCCAGGCAAAAATTTCGATTTGACATTCGAGCGGCAAGCATGTACATATATTTTTTGTTATGGATGTTTTAGCTTTTAGCACAGTCTGTTTTAATTTTAAGTATCTATTCATGTTTGCCCGTATGTATGCCATTTATTATGTGCTCCCCACTGTCATCCCATGTCGCCCCGTGGCCGGCTAATGAAAACTAAAAACTTCAATTACCAAAAGGCAAAATAATGCGTTTTTAAACCCAAAAATGTAAGAACAGAACAGCGCCAAAGAAATTGTGATAGATGAGGGTAAGGCTGGGCAATGTTGCTGTTTTTTACGGGCCACTTGTTTGTCCCAGGGCTGTCCTGCCTCCAAACAAAAGAGTTAACCAGCAAAAGCAAAGCAACAACACACAGCACACCAAAAGAAAATGCCCATAAATCAGTGTAAGCAGCACAAATAGTAAAGTAATGCAAAGCAAAACTAAGGCAACGAAGGGTTTTCCGATTATGCCGTTTGTCGGACTCTCCTCGAAATTTCCCAATGGGGTGATTATTTAAAATTGTCCAACGCATAAATAGCAAACCAGGAGGGCCAAAAGGGAGACGGGGCCGCATCCAGCAGCTGTTGAATCCCATTTGTGTCCCTGTCCCTGTTCCTGTTCCTGTCCCTCTTCCTGTCTGTATGTGTCTGCAGTTGTTGCCAACTTTTTGTTATCACAAACAAACAAATTTGGGCTCAGCTTGCCGCCAAGTGATATAGATATTCCGCTGTTATCCATGCGCAGTTCAAACCATATTTCCAAAATTTGTATACGAAAATTTGGCGATTTCGAAGCAAACGCTGTTAAAAAGCTGAATTATTTAAAAAAAAAGCCAGAATTTTCGCCTGCTTTTCAAAAGCAGCCTGATTTGTCGGGAAAAAAGCGGACTTGGCAACACTGGATATGAGTCAACTCTGATCTGCTGATCATGCTGACACGGTTGCCACAATGAACTCGAAGTTGTGCTAAAAATGGTGTTTTTTAATTTATTGCAAATTTGATAAATCATAAATAATTCAAAATTTATTATTTTATTTTAAGAAACTAGCATGCATTTTTTTAATTCTTATTTTTTATTATTTTTTTTTATGTTTTTGAGTGGCAACTGGGCAGGTCATAAACAGTTAGCAGAACAACGCTTTGCGCTGTTGAAGTAAATGCGCATTTATATCGAGTTGAAGCAAGCTGTGTTTGAGTCCTAAAGTTAATTGTTAAATTCGCCAAATGCCCCCGATTGTGGCAAAGGAGGAGCCTGTGGCATCCCCGGAGAATGGAGCTTCAGGTGCTCTGCTGCGGTTGGTCAATGAGATAGGATATCCGGAGGCAGAGGCGCGTTGGGCCCTGCAGCGGGCCGGCAACAATGTTAGCCTGGCCATACAATATCTGTTGGATGGCGACAACGGCTCCGATGAGGGGCAGCTGACGGAGGCGCAGCTCCGGAGGCGCAGCAGAAGGCACAGCAAACAACTGCGCGCTTGCCTCATGGGCAATCCGGCTGCCGTCGACTACACTGTGGCCGCTATGATGAAAAAGCAACGAAATGCCGAGACGCTGGGCGAACTGGTTGGGAATCACAGTGTGCAGCTGCTGGCGTCGTTGCTGGAATCCTCATCCGATGAGGAGCAGAGCTCCAAGGTGTAGAGATGGCAAAATAATCGATATTTAATCGATTGATCATATGTTTAATGTGCAGCTAGTGGATTGTTAATCGCGATCAATCGAAGAGAAATTAATATAATGGATTAATCAAATCAATATTTTTGGCAATTTTACATGTGAATTTAATGCACTCGCTATTTATAATAATAATAAAAACATTAATTACACAATATTTATACATTTTGTTTACTTATCATTTTTATTTTTATTTTATTTTTACTTTATTTTTTTATAAATATATTAAAATTTGTATTTTAATTGCTTTTGGGTTACTGTTACTACTTGCACCATTGCATGTTCAGTATTTAATATTATGCTACAATTTTTTATTTTATTTATATTTTATTTATACTACAAATAAACTTAAATAATAGGTTAAAAAAATTATCAATTACTGGAAGAATTTTACTTTTCTGGTCTGATCAGTTGAGTGAATTCTCTGGAGCCTCATTCTCGTCTTCGATACAATTGAACCGATTCTTGAAACTAAAATAAATAAAATAAAATTAATTAATTAATTAAAACCCTAATTTATTTGTAATATGCAATGCAACTTTTTTTAATGTTATACTTAAGCTGACACTGTGTTTGCATCCTTGCGGTTTTATTTCGCTTGTTCTCTTTGCCTCTCTTCGCTCTCTTCTCTCTTGTTTTCGTTTTTCCTTTCGTTCTTGTGGCGCCGGTCAAGCCACCCTTTGTGCGTGCCGTAGTGTTTTTTATTTGTATTTTTATTTCTATTTTTTATTTTTGCCGCTTTCTTTGCTGTATATTCTGAGCTGTGTCGAGTCGTGTCAACCCTTTTGGCTTGATGATTAATGATCGTTTTTTATTTTACTTTTACTTGCTGCTGTTTTGTACTGATTTCAATTTAGCGTTTGGCGCTTACAATTTACCCTGTACGTGTTCACACAGTGCGCGCCAAATGTATGCGCTCACCTATGCACAAGCATTCGTATCTGGAACCATAAATAATAATTGTTACGAGTTTAAAAAAATTGGTGACAAAAAGCCCCCAGAAAGAGAGGGAATTTATTTGCACAATTTAATTTAAGTAATGTTTCTTATTCCTATATTTAATTTAACCAATATAAATTGAAATTGATTTAAATTGGTATATTTTATCTAAGTGTATAATTTTATTTTATTAAATTTTATTTGTACGATACCAGAAATATTTTAAATAAATAAAATAAGAAGTTAAATCAAAGCCTATGGATATTATGCATTTGAAATTATAATAAACAAATATGTTTATAATAATCACACTCGCCACTCCACTGAAGCGCCCTTGCCACGACCTACCCACTTGACCACAAACACTACACTGTGATCAGCAGCACTGCAGCAGTTCTCGAAAATAAGAAAGAGAAAGTGACAAGAAAACTCACCCACTAATCTGCAGCTGTGGTGAGAGAACACATCGACCGCTCTTTGTGTGTAAGCTGCTAGGCAGCGCTTAGCCGCTCTCCTTGCTGGCTCTCCAAGCATACCTCCTGCATTACAAGTAATGCAGCGGGTAGCCGGCTCGCCTATAAAGAATATATAGGCCGCTATCTGTGCATAAGCTCCGAGGCAGCGCTTAACCGCTCTCCTTGCTGGCTCTCCAAGCATACCTCCTGCATTACAAGTAATGCAGCGGGTAGCCGGCTCGCCTCCTAGGCAGCGCTTAGCCACTCTCCTCTTTAGTCGCTCACTCTTGCTGGCTCTCCAAGCATACCTCCTGCATTACAAGTAATGCAGCGGGTAGCCGGCTCGCCTATAAAGAATATATAGGCCGCTCTTTGTGCATAAGCTCCGAGGCAGCGCTTAACCGCTCTCCTTGCTGGCTCTCCAAGCATACCTTCTGCATTACAAGTAATGCAGCGGGTAGCCGGCTTGCCTATAAAGAACATATCGACCGCTCTCTATGCATAAGCTGCTGGACAGCGCTTAGCCGCTCCCCTTGCTGGCTCTTCAAGCATACCTCCTGCATTACAAGTAATGCAGCAAAAACCAACTCCTATACCCTGTACCAAAGATCAGTCTTGCTAGTACAGTATTCCATTTAAAATATATTTTGAATTTAATTCAATTCATATTCCGAATACCCACTTTCTATGTTGAATAAAATTATTTTATTTATATTATTTCGCCGCTCGAATCAGCTAAAGATTAATAAATATAATCGATACCCAGGAAACATCACGAGGAGGCCAATGGTATATATCGGTATCGGTATCGGCCAATGGTATATACATAAAACTGAAAGCTTGCAATGATTCAACATTAGTTTTTTAACTTTACTGATATTAAGTTTTTTCTGTCCATTTGTTTAGATTTGTTGTGACGAAGGTGTATGCGTACTTTCAAGCAGCAGTGTAATAAATTTAACATTCTTCTTTGCTCGCTGTGGAAAATTCTAATTAATTTTGACTTGCAACCGTTTGAACTGTCAACCGCAGCCACGTTGCAGTAAGTGCTGCTGCCCGTCGTTATCAACGCTGCTTATCGTCCATTTGATCGGCGTTGCGGTACGCCGCAAAATGCGACGCTAACGTCAACGTCAACGTCAGCGTCAACGGCGGCAGCGACAGCGACGCCCGCGTAGGCGTCGCCCTATCATTTATCATGGCTTGCAAATGCGCTGGCGCTACTTTAAAACGTTCGAGCAGCCTACAGTCGGAAGCAACCGACAGCAGAATACCCTGAACTTAACCTCACTTTTGAAGATCATATTCTCTTCATTTGCAGCACTCTCGCAAGCGAGAGCAAGCGAGACAGAGCATGCAATATTGTTTCTTAAATAAATTTCGTGTTTATGCAACAATATCTATGCACTTTATAGGATAGATCAATATGTTGACAAAGAGTATACTATATATACCAAACATCATCCTACAGTATTAAATATGACGCTGTTTATTCGATTTTTATCGATTAAGGCGTAAAGAGTGGTTATCTGCCTATCACAAGTTTTTTTTACAAAATGAATATACCCTTTCTTAACCAATTTCGATAGGTGCAGGGTATATAAGCCGCTCGTTGTGTAACTGAGCCCAATTCTAGACCCTGACAACTTTAAATCGCATTGTTGTGCGAGCTCGAGCAATGTGCATTCTGAATTCTGCATTTTACAGTCGCCGCTAATAAATTACGTATTGAAATCGGATATCGCTGCCGATGCACAATGCAATGCAATTAGAAGCGTTGAGAGCGTATGCCTGAGATCTGTTGTGTTGTGTGCATCCCTCGTCTTTTGATCTGGCTCTGCGCCCCTTGCAGGCTGCTCTGCTCGTTTACATATTATTAACTGTGGCAATCAATATGTTGACAACAAGCGGCCATAATACATAATTGCCATAACGACGTCATGACCTTCAAGGCGACTCCGTCCCTCGATGTGTGAAAATGCGCCAAAATAAAGCTACAACGTCGTCTGTAATTGCTGTGTAATTTTGAGACTGTAGTAATTTGCATAACTATAAGGTATACACTGTAAAAAACAAGATTACCAAACAATAAAATAAAACAAAAAAGTTTTACTTTGATTTTATTTATTTTACAATTGTAAAGCGACGTGCGACTTCAAAACTGAAGGTGAGAGTTCGGGCTCGACGTCTAGCGTAAGGAAGATTTTAATGGAACAATTTGGCTTGGTCAGATAGTACTATGTACATATGTCTGTATGAACGCTGAGATTTCGAAAACCATTAGAGCTAGAATAGCCGTTGAAGTCATTTTTAAAAGGTATATACCATACGCAGATACCACGCCCCTTCTGTCAGCAAATAACATACATGAAATAAATTCCCCGAAAGAAATCTATTTATATAAATTATGTTTCCAGAAGTTGGTAGGTCTAAACATTACTCAAATGAAGTTTGTTTCAAATTTTTGGTGCCACTCCCCATTTTACGCCCTAACCGAATAACAAGCTTAATTTTAAACCTAGCCGAATAACAAGCTTAATTTATACATATAACGTTGTTATTAAAACTATACACTGTCTGCTATTATATTTAACTATCCTAACCGACTGTAGAAGACCAATGCAAAAATGCATTTGTCCCGATCTAATTTGATTTTGCCAAATGGATTGGAATGACAATATAAATTTATTTAAACATCAGAATCTTAAACATTTTGCAAAATTATTAACAACCTTTTTACCGATTTCATGGGTACTAGTTACCATAAAATAAAGTATAATAAAAATTTTTATATTTTCACAAAAAAAAAAAAAAAAAACTAGTTATGAAAATATCAAAATAATATAAATTAGTAAACCTACATATTTATTTTAAAACGAATCTTTCTTTTCGCCCAAGAGTAGGCAACACTTTTCAAAACAAGTGCAGAAAATATGTGGGAGAAAATCTTAGTAATATGGTATAATCTAATATTATACACACAAATTAATTTAGTACCATTTGTTTTTTCCAAACCCAATATAATTTGATATGGATAGGTGAAGTGGAGCGATTGCACATACCCAGGGGTCAAAGGCTAAATAATTCGAATAGGAAATTTACATAATTTTATAGACAACCGCAACATTTGTCGTTTGCAGTTCGTCGCTCGTCCTTCGTCCTTCGTCCTTCTTCGTTTTCATTTCATTTTTATTTGCAGAAGCGCTTTATTTTTGTAGAAAAAAACAGGAGAGAGCGGAAGGGAGCGGAAGGGAGCATGTTGTCCTGGTTCTGGCCAGCAGCTGCTGAGGTCTGCCAATTAATAGATGAAAATGGATTTGTGTAAGAAATATGCGTTGCCATTTGCATGCGTAGCAGCAACAGTAACATCAACAACAACAACAACAACAACAACAACAACAACAACAACAACAAGAAGGCGTGCCACTGACAAGCCCCGACCAGAGACAATTAGGCAATTATTTGCGCAAAGGATCAAAACCAAAACAAAAAGCGTTGCCGGCGTCTGTCTGTGCTCTGGTTCTCCTCTCTCCTCTCTCTGCTCTCTGCTCTCGATTCTCTTTCCTACTTTGGCTATAGTGTTGCGCACGCAGCTATTTTTCCGTTAAATTGAGTGTTCTTATTTATTAGCGGTAGTGCTTTAAATTATTAATTTGTTGTACGATTCCGTCCAGCTGAGATTAGCCAAGGCTTAAATCGTTACAATTGACGCAGCGCGAGCTGTGGTACAGAGTCAGGCTAGTCCGATTGTACGGTTGAGCGGGCAACGTGTTGGTTTTAATATTGTATTTGGATTATATTTTTGTTACATTTCTCTAATAAATTTATGATTATGTTTAATATTATACGTTGATATTACTCCTTTTTTTTTTATGTTTATTTTTAGAAATTCTGGATGTATTTTATGCATATTGCACATCTAGATTTTTTTTGCCAACAATAAAAAAAAAACTAACTAATTACAGAAGAACAATTATAATTAAAAAATATAAATACACTTAAAAACGAAATTCAACTATTGGCAACTCTACCTGTGGGAAAGTGCACATTGTATCTAAATTTCAAAGCCATGTTCCATTTCCTTTCATTCCATTTTCGTTTCATTTCGTTTCGTGTTGAGTTTGCTTTTAATTGAACATAAGAATTAGCGTGCAATTTGTTTCGCTGGCAAAAATACTAACGGTAATCGTAAGCCATCTTTCTGGGCTCCCCATAGAACAAAGCCAGAGAGTCGGAGAACCGCAGAGCCGGAGAACCGTAGAGCTGCTTTCACGTGTGCCACGTGTTTGGGGCCGTCCAAAACGCACTTGAGTAGAATTAATTTTAAATGCTGCGGCGCACGCGGCTAAGTGATTATGCCAAGCCATAGGAACCATACACAGAGAGAAATTACGAAATCGAATTCAGTGAGGTTGTGCTCTAAAATTTCAGTTCAGATGAAATCAGTTCAAAAATTCTAGTAAATTAGCAATATGTATAGGCTTCCGTTGAAAACAGCTCAAAACGGGGTTAATTTCTTTCTGTTAATGTAATGTATGTAACAGGCAAAAGGAGGCGTGGCAGACCCCATAAAGTATATACATTCTTGATCAGAACTACGTGCTGAGTCGAGCTATGACCTGTCTGTCCGTCTACCTGTCTGTATGTCTATATGAGCGCTATGATCTTGATCTCTACAAGAGAGTAGCCATTTTTGATGTGGTGGTAGGTGTACACCAGATGCTTATTAAGTTTATTTCAAATGTTGATTGCCACGCCCATATTGCGCTCTAATCGATACAAACAGAATAACAAGCGAAATATTAAACATAGGATGTTTTTTTTATATATATATATATTTTCTCTACTATTATGTATATGTATCCTGAAAAGCGTAATGAAATCGGCTAATGAACACAGAAGTTATGGCAGGGTTTGTCGCTCTCTTTCTCATGGAGCAGACCAAAAAGTAAGAAGAAGCATTGCTGCTGATCTACGTATAATATTTGACAATTATTCTTGAATTTTATTTTAAATAAAGGTTGAACGCTAATCTCCATCTATTTATACGAACTTCTTATAAGTTCGTTGAGCTCATCTTTGGGATTTTCGGTTGAATAACCGATGATTTCTCTCTGTGTAGCAAGAAGCAGAAGCATAACCACAACCAGAAGCAACACCAGAATCATGCCACACAATATGCTGCCACAGCGAACCATATATTGCCATCATCATCATCATCCACCGGAGCATTTGTTAGCTCGCTCGCATGTTTAATTATAATTAAAAGGCCTTGGCTCATCTCTAGCCCTTGCTCTTTTGCGCCCATATTTGCCAATGTGACCGTATCGCTTACGCATGCTTCGCTCCAGACCCAACCTGGTGCTACGATAAACATTAAAATGGTTAATTGAGTGCTTAGTGGCCACAGTCGCAGTCGCAGTCGTAGTCCCAGCCTCAGGATCTTGAACTCATCTCTCTATCTGCCTTGGCCATTGTCAGAGACCTTGGCAGTCGAGCACTCCATTATATTAATTATTTTAATTGAAATGTTCATTATTTTACATCTAATTTAGCGCTATCTGTGTGTGTGCAAGTGTGTGTGTGTGTGTGTGTGTGTGTGTGTGAGTGTGTGCATCCCCCACCTGAACACAACATCAACTCCTCATAGCTTCATGTTCGGACATGCCAGGACTTTTCTCACATGCTTTTAAGCTTTCACTTAGCGGCCGCTAGGCACAGTGGTACGAAAGTTGCCAAAAATGCGCATTTTAAACTACGTAATTCCAATACTTTGTAAGCCAATAATTTTTTTCTCTCTTGAATTTTTGATTAAATACTAAGCGCATGCATGCGACGTATCCCCCTCTGCCTAACCGAGTAAATTGTCTTTTGCATATCTTCGCTGTTTCTTATACGTTGGTTATACAATTTACAGCATCGATGAATAAAAAATTGTTTTATACCCTCACAAAACACCACACTATAACACCAAACTTTTCTATCAGCTTTAAGCTTACAAACTTTGAAGACGGTAACTGAATAATATTTAAATTAAAAATCTAAGACCTTAAACCCAACAAGATATGTATAAAGAAGTTAGCGAAAATGAGAAATGTGTAAAACATCCTAAAGATTTAATAGCTAGAGTGGGAATTTTGTGTCTAAAATTTCTATTAGTTAGATTTGAATACTATAGAGTATACATATAAACTAGAATATATATAATGTATTAAGTATATTTTTAGATCAATTGCATTGATATATACGGTTTATAACTTTGATACCACTGTGCAGAATGCTTGCGTTGCTTCACATTAATTTTATTGGGCTAGAATTAAATAAATATGCATATATAGAAATTGGCAATATATTTTGTATACAATTAGAAAGTGTGGACTATATTAACTGTTTAGAACTTTGGTACCACTGTGCACACTGCTTGATATTGCTTAACATTAATTTTTTTGGGGTTGCTGCATTTGGCGCGGGGTTTATTATAAATTTTTAATTGGCTTTTTATGTATGAATAATGCTGCTCTTTGCCAGGAACAGCGGCAATCGTCCTGCAAAGGGGATGCAGCTCAGGGGTTGCGGTGATTAAACTGCGTCACATTTTCTGCCAGTGTATGCGTGCGTGTGTGTGTGTGTGTGTGTGAGAAAGAGAGAGTCTTGGGTGCGTGCGCTACGGTTATCGTAAGTAGTTTGAGCCTATTATTTATGCAGCCAATTCATTATGTGGTTGTCCATGCGCTTCGCTTCTCGTTTTCCTATTATGTGTTATTATTATAATTTTCTATTATTTTTTTAATTTGCAAATTTGCTGTGAGCCGCATGCGGCAGGAAGGGGTTGCAAGCACTGTTGCCAAAACCGCTTTTATCCGCTAGATCTGGCTGTTTTTTAATATCACCAGAAGCGGGAATTTGAACTTTTTAATAGTTCAGGTTTTTTGTCAGCTTTTTCTTAAAATTTATAAACAATATTGATCGATATTTGCGCAAAAAAAGTTGAACTTAAAGCACATATGGGTTTTTTCATAGTGTCGAATGCGACACAAGTAAATTAATAAATTAAATTAAAAAAAAAAAATATGCCAAATCATTATTTTATTTTGACAATGGGTGGAATTTTAACTATTGTTTGACATAAGTTTGATTTTTGATATTTTGCGATTTCCAGATAATAATAATTTCAATATCAACCGATATATTCGAAAACAAATTTCAATAAATTATTTCTCTCATTAAGATCATTTATAAACACAAAACATTCATTAGAAATGATCAAATAAGATCTTATCCACTTTAAATATGTAAATATTTTGATTATCTCAGAAAGTTGTATAAATAAATGTCAAATTTGCGTACATACTATTTTAATATAAAAAATTTGACAAAATTATAGTATAGTTTTGAGCTCTTCCCACCAAAAAAAAAAAAAAACGATTTTTTCTTGGAAAAATTGACAACACTGACTGCAAGATAGCGCAATGTGTCTGTCCGACTGAGCGTCAAAAAAGAAATCAGTGCGAGGTGCTCAAGCAGCAGAGCAACCCCACGTCAGCTGGCCATAAAAAATGGCATTCATTTTTGTCAAGTCATTAGAAACGTGATGATGAAAGCAACGCCATTTAGTGCGCTTTGAGAAGGGTTTGTCATTTAATTAAAAAAGTGGCCAAAAGGAAATGTAAGCCAGGTTTACATGCTGCAAGCTCCACCTCTACAAAGCACACACACACACTCCCACACACATAGAGGCGTTAACAGCGCGCGCCTACGCACAGGTGAGCTGTTTAACATGCTGCTGTTACGGCTAACAGCGCTGTTAGCGTGCTACCCTCGTTGAGCGGCACCTGCGATAGGCGGCTGGCAGCTAAAAGCCAAGCGCCTGGCATCCAATAGCAGCGCAGCCCCCCAAAAAGCCAACAGTGAAAAAAACTGCAAAAAAACAACAACTACAAATAGGTGTAGTTGTGTGTGTGTGTGTGTGTGTGTGTGTGAAACAACCCTCGCAATAACAGAGCGAGCGGCAACAGCAACAACAACAACCGCAGCAGGCACAAATGCCGGTCTCAGCAGCTGATAAGAGCCAGTGAGAGCGCGCGAGAGAGCGAGAGCGAGAGCGCAACCACCTTAACATAACAGCAGCAGCGTCGGCAGCGACGGCGACGGCGACGGCGACGTCGAAGGCAGCAACAGCATTTCGCTCGGCTTTACGAGTTTCATTCATGGCATTCGTCAAGTGAACTTCGGCGCTGGCGGTCGTGTTGTTGGCAGCAGCATCAGCAGCAGCAGCAGCAGCAGCAGCAGAGAAAATTACGTTACGCGACAAATTGCAATTGTTTGCTGATTCCAATTAATTATTAATTAATTACAATTTTTTTTGTTGATGCCACGCATGTCAGTGTGTGCAAGTGTGTGTGTGTGAACAACAAACAAATCAAACGCCACAACAAGAAATTGGCCAAATAAAGCAAATATAAAGCAGGCAGCAGAAACAACAACAAAGCGAAAAGATCCCCCACCCCCACCTTGACGCCCTGCTGCGCGCGTTTGTTGTTTAGCAATAATTCGAAATATGCAAATTTACGAGCTAACTAATTGAGTTGAGTTCACTGTGCAGCGCGCGCGTGTGTGTGTGCGTGTGCGTGTGCGTACGCGTCTGTGTGAGCTTTGTTATTGTTGTTGTTGTTGCAGGTGTCGAGCCCGCGCTCTCTGCATCTTCGCGGGCGCTCTCTCTTTGTACGTGTGTGTGCGTGTGCGTGAGCGTGTGTGTGTGTGTGGGAGAGAGCGATCTTGCCATCTGTGCTAATTCAATCAACGGTAAATCACGCACTCGATGTGTGTGTGTGCGTGTGTGTGTGTGCAAGAAATTCTCAATTAGCAGTGCGCATATCGATAACATAAACAAAGCGATAACGATAACATAAACAAAGCTAAGCTAAGCAGAACAGCAGCAACAACAAACAACAAACAACAAACAACACAAAACAAATACTGGCGAAAATAAAGCATAAAATTGCGAGCAGCAACTGAAAAAAAAAGCTAAAAAGCTGAAAAACAAACAAGCCAAAAGCGAGCCTTCGAGAAACAGCGAGAGAGAGAGAGAGAAGAGAGAGAGAGAGAGCAACAGCACAAACAATAACCAATAGCCAGCAAATATATAAACAAATATATATATATAAATAAATAAATATATATATATACACATCATCACGTTCTTGGTATCGTCTACACCCCCCTCAGCCTTAAGTGCAGCCCCCTCCCCCCACCACGCGCAATACGTTCTTGGTGGGGCAGCAAAAGCAACAATTTGCTGCATATGTAAGTCGAAACTTTTCTGCATTTTTTCCCATTTTCCCATTTTCAGCATTTTCCCATTTTCAGCATTTGTGTTTTTCTGCTCTTCTGCTTTTTCTTGGTCTCTGCTAATTCTGCGCGTTTTTTGTTGTGCTGCGATCCTTTTAATTAGTTTACTTTTGGTCTCTGCCTGCCTCTGTCTGTTGTGTGTTTTGCCTTTTGTTTTAATTAACATTGCCACTGCAACGGCCCCTGTTGCAAGAAAAACAACTAAAGAAAAACAACTAAAAACGCAAATCTTTGCTGTTAATTGCCGCAGTTTCAAGTTTCGCACCCAACCACAACAATAAAAAAAAGAAAACCCTGAACAAAACAAACAAACAAACAACAAGAAACCAATACAGCAGCAACAAGAAACTGACCACCAGGCGACAAAACAAATAATACCGATCAAATATCTCTCGCCAG
Source organism: Hypselothyrea guttata (assembly GCA_035045125.1). Lineage (NCBI taxonomy): Eukaryota > Metazoa > Arthropoda > Insecta > Diptera > Drosophilidae > Hypselothyrea > Hypselothyrea guttata. The sequence goes on from JAWNNJ010002437.1 coordinate 65,137, forward strand.
GGCATTCCAAGCAAATATAATAAAAACCCAATATTGTTTGTTCGATAACTTTGGTGTTTATCAACCGATTTTAATGCGCTTCTCAGCATACGTAAATACGTTAGTGGAGAGCATAACTTCTGAATAACTACTCTCCATGTTCAATATCACGTTTATTATGCAACATTGGATACCGCATTATGGGTATTTTTAGGTTTTGGAATTTTTTTTAGAATTATCCTGCAAAATGGTTATTTTTGCTTAGCAAGAGGTTAAAAATAAGGTTAAAAATAGTTAAATAAATGGGTTGTTTTATGTCATAAAGTTATTGAATTACTCTCAGATCGTAGAATCTTCTATGATTTTTTTTCATATAGAAAAAACTCAAGGTTCAAAATATGTATGAATAATAAATTCGCCAAGTTAATAACAATTTGAATATTGACTAATGTTATGCAAAGGTCGAAAGATATGGTGATGAAAATAACTGGAGATCTCATCCAAAACGAGGGGTTCTTATATTGTTATTACCTGCTTCTTAAAATATATATAGATTATATATTTTTTAATTTTGTCAAGAATATAATAAGTTAGTTTTCGGACTTAAAATATTTATAAACAAAACAAGTTTAGCAAATTTATAACAATTTAAATATTTATAAAAAATATATTTATGCTATTTGTGGATTTAAATAATTCAGGTCCTTCTGAAGGAAAAATTATCCCTACAAAAGTATGAACTGCTTCATCAAATATATTATTATCGTATCGTATCGGAATATTTTTCGAATTGTGCAATTTATGCATTCGATTTAAAAAAAAACCAAGTCTTTACTTCCTTACAAGATTTAACGTGTCGTAATTAGTCATAAAAACTGGGCTATGATAATTAATTATTTATTTCTATAAATTCGACACGCTAAATATGCAATGCTGAATGGAACAGTTTTGAAACTCATATCCAGATTTATGCGTTGAACTTGATACACGAAGTTATTGTTATGTCTAGACTTGTATGCAAAATGCCACTCTGATTTCAATCTCATATCGATAATATTTGTGCTTTATAAACGAAATACAAGAATTCATGAATATTTCTATATTTTAACTCAGATTTCGGTTTGTCATGTCGTGGACTTATAACTAATGTTCAACGACATTCCTCCAGTGTCAGTTAGCTGCGACTTCAAGTGCAACATGAGCGTGCCCCAACTGCTTAATTAGTTGCAATTCAATCGGCCTGTGTGTGGCAACTGCAACGAGCTCAGTTATCATCTAATTGCAAATTTGACGCATTTGCATGCGGCGTTGCCAGACTGTTGCGAAATGCGTTGGGGTTTGCCATTTCTCCCACATCATAGACACCCTCTGCATCTGTATCTGTAGCTGTATCTGTATCTGTATCTGTATCTGTATTTGTTGTTGTTGTTGTTGTCAGCTAAGCAAGCCATTAATGCCAAATGCGTGTCTGTCAAGTTATAAACGCAGACTCTTTCTGGAGCGTGTAAATAGAGGTGCAGAGGTACGCAGAGGTGCAAAAATCCAGATAGAAGCAGCGAAGGAAGCGAAGCTGCAAATGAAGTAAGGTGGAAGTTTTGCCTCTTGCCTCTTGCCTCTTGCGTCTCGAGTTGCATTAATTAACATTTAAACAATAATTAAATTATTCATACAAATGTGGCAAATGTAAGCAAGAGGCGGCACCATCGGACAGCCGGATAGTCGGATAGGCGGAACAGTCGGACGCACACAGGCACAGGCTGCCACATCGCTGATCCGAGCGCCTGATTGTGAGCGGCAGCATGAGCCTATTAGTATGGCTTATTGCCTTTGCTGCCAATCCGATCCGATGCGATCCATGCCACATGCCCCTGCTGCCACCTCAGCCTCGCGCCTTCCACTTGCCCCCGCTCTCCTGTTCCCCTGCTCCGCCTCCATCATCATTATGCTCCGATCTTATCGACGGCAGGGCGAGCACGCGCAACTTGCGGCTTGCGGCTTGCGGCTTGTGTCTTGCAGCGTGCACAGTAGCAAGACGCAGATCCAGACGCACCTACATACGAATATATATACATATTTATATTTGTATATATGTAACCACCTTGAGTTGAACGCCTCAACTGCGTCGGTTTGTCGGTTAATAACACTGCGCAGCTAACTTAATTTAAGGCGCAACATTCTTGGTTAATTTATGCCTAATCTATATTTTATTCTCATCTGCAATTTATGCACAACGTAAACAGCGTATTACGCCTATTTATATTCAATTTATTTAGACACTTAGAAACATATTTCAAGCAGCTCTACGACCGAAGCTTTAACCGAATCGGTTTGCAACGGGTTTTCCGATATTTGTTTACTTTACATCAAATCTTTTTTTACAGCCACTATTTTTGGTAACTTGTACCATACGGTATCGTCAAAATTTCCAGAGAATATATACAAATGTATATAAATAAGCCTAAATAATAGAATGAATAAAACTAATGATACGTTTCTCACTTGATATATAAAATTGCTTGTTTTAAGCAAACGCAAAGTTTTTGATGGAGTTAAGCAAAATATAGAATGGATTTAAAAAAACAAATAAATATAATTACGATTGAATTAAGTATAAACTGGATGAATTTTAGAAAATGGGGTATAGATATCAGTAAAAATAAAATGTAATTCAAGAACATTTGTTTAAGCTAATCCTGAATGTACTTAAACAATCAGAAACTCTGGATTACAACAGGATTACTTGTATTACGTTGACCAAGAACTCACATAAGTATATTAAATAAACTCATAACATGACTTCTAATAAGAATTGTTTGATTTTTTCTCTGAGTGTATATGCTATATTTACTTTATATAGATTATTTAGGAATTAAGAAGAGTCGTTTTGCCCATATTACTGCAACATTACCTATTATAATTAGGCATATATTTTAATGTTTTTTTTTTTTATTTATTTTTTTACTTTGTAGCCCAGTTTAATTCTTAGTGGTAACAACTTGCTTAGTGCAGGGTCTCTTCCCCTGTCTCCCCCCTCTGTTATGCGCTGGCTCTGGTTGGCAACGCTCGCATCCTGTTGTGCTGAAGTAATCCTTTAATTTATGACACTCAACGAAGTCAACTAGAACTTGGGGCAGCTCTTGTGGCAAGCCAGCAGGGGTTGCCACACATGACAACAATTTGCAAATATTTTATTAATAAATGGCCATTGCCCAACTGGCCGCCACATGCCGAGCGTCCAGTTTTATGCCTGTTGTCAAACTAGTTAAGAGAGAAACAGCAACAGAGAGAGCGAGAGAAAGAGATCGAGAGAGAGAGAGAGAGAGAGAGCGAGAGAGAGAGAGAGAGCGTGAGAAGGAGAAGCATGTTTCTGGAGTTGATGCAGCGAAGCATGCAACGACTTTTGCTGCAGCTAAATTAAATTAAAATAAAAGTGCGCTAAGGTTGCGCCCAATGCGGCAAGGCAGCACGCTGGCTTTGTGGCAAGAACTAGCAACGGTAACTCTGCAACAGTGTTGCCAGATGTTGAGCTAGTTTCGATGATTGAATAACTCAAATGAAGCTATAAATAGATATTGCAGAATTCATCTGAACCGGAAGAGACTAAAACAGTGCATATAGTTGCTCAGAATGCTTACCGGATACCGTAGACTTATAGATCATCTTTACAAGATTGATTTACGGATAGAAAGATATAGATTTTGTAAAAAGGAAAAAATAAAATAAAATGACTAAAAATAGTATTACCAAAATACCAGATCAGTAAGGCGGAAGGCTATGGTCTAAAGTAACTGACTGTGTGAGACCGTGTACTTTGTGTTTCAATAATACACACACAGTCAAAAAAATTGTCTGTTGAATATCTTTGCTGTTCCTTTTCCGATCATAATACTATACAACGATGGAGAATGCCAGTTACGAATATATTTATTGCTGAAATATGCAGTATGAACTTCAGAATATGCTCGATTAACGGCTAAAAGCTATTATATTTAGAATGCCAGATCTGGCCGGAAATAAGCCCATCTGGCAACACTGGCCGGCAACTGGGCGAACAGGCCAGTTTTGTGGGCAGCAGTCGGCGCGTGTGTGTTGGCTTGGCAAATTGAAATCGAAAAAGAAAACTCGTTAATTAAAAAGTTAACATGTTGGTTTTGGCCTGGCCAGAATCAGTGGCAGTGGCAGTGGCACGACTCAACATTGCCACATTGCCACATTGCCACATTGCCTTGCAATTGGTTTTATTAATAATTAAGAGACATCGTCAGTGCTCATCAGCAGCAGCAGCAGCAGCAACAAACTCTTGCCACGTTGTACTGCTGACGTCTCAACGTTGCACTTTTCAGTTTCCAGGCTGCAGGTTGCAGGTTGCAAGTTGCACATGCAAAGCAACAAGCCGGCTTTTATACGGGTTATGCTTGTTGTTGCCGCTGCCATTATTTGTCAAAGGAAATGCGTCGCGCCAAAATGAAAAATGAACTGCGCCCGGCCTCTCGCACATAATGTGTTTTTATTATAATTTCATTAAAAAATACATAAAAAATTGCGCCACCAACAGGCGCATGCAGCACACAGACCACAACAAAAACTGTAGCAGTGGCAAGTTGCATTTACATAGAAAGAGACAGCGAGAGAGAGAGGAGAGATTTTCTTTCTATGAGTAAATTGCTTAACTTCAAATTAAAAGCATAAAAACAAATTTCAAACAGGGTTTGTCATGATTCTTATTTTTAAATGCAGATTTAATTTTTTTTTAATATAAATTAAAGTTTATTGTTGATTTATATAAAAAAATTAATTAAAAAACAATTACGAGAGTTTTTTATTTATATTTCTTTTAAATATTTCTTAAACAAGTTTTTTTTTTAAATCTAACTAAAATCTGTTGCATTCTGCTTTGTATATTTCTACAAATTTCTAAAAAATTCTATTACCACGAGATCTTCTAGTTTCTATATACTATCTAAGAATTCTTAAAAATTCTATTAGCACGATATCTCTAGCAGTTGTAATAAATATTTTCGCTCATTCAACTAATAAGTATTAACTTTAGTGATGCCAAATGCGTTAAATAATAAATAATAATAGTTTATAATTATAATAATAAAAGTGTATTTCGGAAAATTAATTTCCGTATGCACAAATATTGATCTCAAATGTTATAGGTAAGCAGGTGATAAGATTTTCAATCTTAAGAGTAAATTAGTGTTTTTATATGGCGTTTTTTTCAACTTTCTTAATATTTTATAATAAATACAATATAATAAAATTTAACTTACAAGTTTATATTTATTGTGGCAAAAATAAATTTTTTTAGAGCATAGAATGTTGATAGGATTTTGGTGGAATAAGAAGAGAGCTACAAGTCTATTGTTACGCTCTCTCGCTCTCTCTTTCTTTCTCTCTATCTCTCTCTCTTTCTCTCTCTCTCTTTCTTTGAGTCGGCTATTTTAGCCATCTCTGTTGCGCCTTGGCTCATTTACACAGATTGCTATCTGGCTAACACACGCACTTGCCGCAGCTCAAGCCCAAAAGGCCAAGACGAGGATCAAAGAGAGAGATAGAGACAGAGAGAGAGAGAGAGAGAGAGAGAGATAGAGAGAGAGCAAGAGAGGAAGAGCAGAAGGGGCAACATTTGCTGCTGCGTTGTTGTATTTTGCTTTTTGTTTTCATTTTTGCTTTTTTGTGGTCGTTTTCTTTATAATTGGTTTGAAATTAATTTGCCAATTACACGATCTCACATTTAATTGGCTTACCCCAACGACGACGCTGAGGTTGAGGTTGAGGATGAGGCTGAGGAGCTGCGATGATGTTGCCACTGCTGTGTGGCATGCTGCTGCGTCTAGATCCATTTCGTTTCATTTCGTTTCGTTCCATTCCATGCCGAACCGATGGCGATCTCGCGATCTTCCGATCTGCCCAAATTGCCGTTGCCAAATCCGCTTTTCCCGTCAAATCTGGCTATTTTAGAAACACATTTTGTTTAAAAAAATTAAGCTTTTTGTGAGCTATTACTTAAATTTGACAAAATGTATGCTATTATAGTTCAGTTGTCATTATCGATATCGATATCGTTAGAATTGCTGCCATTTAAATAGTGAAATATTTGAGCGAATTTGTTATTTGTAGAGTAGAAGCTCTAAGAATTAAAACTGAAGAACTTAAGACCTTAAAAACAAAAAAACTTGATAACTTTACTGCAGAGCCGACCTATAAAATAATTTTTAGCATTTTTATTTTTCCGTTTTCTTGCATTAAAAAAGTGGAATAAAATAGTACTCTAAAATCATAGTTTAGGTTGCTAGATTTAACAAATGATCTGAAATGTATTTAAAACTTGAAAGATTTACGAAATTGTGATGTGAATTAAGTAGGAAAATCATTGTTAACTTTAGGAATATCATGGCTTTTTTTTAGCCTTTTTTGCAGCTCTTTTTGGTGATTAAACACTGGCAACACTGGCCCGGAGCCGCAGCCCTTTTGGGTTGCAAACCGTTGCCCTTTTTTGTACGCTTCTTTTGTGTGTGTTTTGTTTGTGTCGGTTAACGCTTCAGTTGGTCCCCAATGGCGCAGCATCTGATGATGTTGATGATGTTGATGATGTTGATGATGATGCTGATGAACATTTCGAATCTCGCCGAGATCTGGGCAAAACATCATCATTAGCCAGGGACCTGCACCTAAACATTGTCGCTTTCAATTTGCGTAAATGAGGCAAACAGTGCGTGCAACATTCGCTTTATGCGTCTGCCGACAGTATACATATATAAATATATATATATATATATATAGTATCGCTGATCTGTCGCTTATCAATTTGCAATATGCATTTTTGCATAATACGCCAGCCCCTCATGCTAAATTGTATGTCATACGATGCCAAGAGCAGCGGGGGCACAGCAGAGAACTGGCTATTGGGGATTCGAGATTGAGGATTGGGGATTGGGGATTTAGGAACTGGCAACCGGCAAGCGGCAACCGGCAACGCGTTAATTGGGTTGAACGTACCGCGAATCTTTTGTTGAATCCGATGGAACAAAACCAGTTCTACAGCTTTCAGTTTCTATCTGGCTCGGCTGGCGATTCTCGGTTTTCAGTTGCAATTTTAACCAAAGCCTAAACACTTTTAGTTAAAATGCCAATTAAAATATTTATTTTGTGATCGATGAGGCAGCCGCTTGGAAACTCCTCTGTCCCCTGCCGCATGCCGCATGCCCCTTGGCACCACCGACTCGGGCAAATAAATGCAGATGTCAATTAGAGCCTCATTAAAAAATGCGCAACAGCGCAAACTTTCAACTTGCAATTTGAGAACGAGCCAGCCACACATGCCCCAGCCTCCTTCGCTTACCCCTTGCCCCTGTCCCTGCCCCTTGCCCCCTTCCCCTTGTCCTTTCCATGCTCCATCGCAGTCTAAAGAGCTTCTTCTATCTGCGGACTCTACAGATTTTACTGCTCTTCCTGTCTCTCTCCGTCTCTCCTTCTCTCTCTCTCTGTCTGTGACAGATTTCAGTGTGCCCGGTCTACTGACTGAGTTTCTTCCTTTTCTTCCTCTTCTTGCTGCGAGCATCTGCGGCATCTTGGACTGAGCTTGATGCCAAGCTGTACTACATGAGCATCACTTGCACTTTTATTTGAAGAGATCTCAGGACTTGCCACTCGCAAGGCTGCCGCATTCCGTTGCATACTGTGCACTTTGGTTCCATACCCAACAAAAATGCCAGCAATTTACAGAGCTTCACTTACATCAAATTGAAATAAATGTTTAGTAAATATTATTGTTAAATAATTAACTAAAAATTATGTAGCATTTATTTAAATCTTTCTGCATAAAATATTAGACAATTTGCTTTCAGATCAAAAAGAATTAATTCAGTTATTAAATATATATAGAAATTATTCAAAACAAATTCAAGTTTTAAATTGTTTTTGATAAAAGTTTTAAATAATTTAGATGATATAAGAGATTTGAGCAGATTAAATAAAGTATTCATCGAAGTTAAATGAGTAAATTAATTTTAAATATTGTAAATTTTAAACTGAATCCACTAAACTTAAAGCAAATCAATGGACAACTTCAGCTGTACAGCTAGTACTATTTCAAATGTTGCCAAACATTCTCATAATTGAAAAATGACAAATTATCTGTAGCGTTCGAACTCGTAAAGCTCTGGTTAGAAAGCTTTAAGCTTCAACAAACCAATCTGCATATTTTTCAATTAACCGTTACATTCGAGTTAAATTTTGATATCAAAATATTTCGAATATTTTTAGAAAAAAATGCAATGTTTGCAGTAAGATTCGTCAAGCTCATGCACCACTGTGCAGAGCACACAATGCCCGCCACACTGTGCAGTGGGCAGATCGGTTGCGTCCAGTCCAGTCGAGGCGAGGCGAGTCGAGTGGAGTCCAGAGCGATGTCACTGAGTGAAGGTGATTTAAAAATTTTGTCACATTTTCAGTACAAAGATTTTGGTATTTTTTAATGAGCTCTCGGGGATTCTCAGGCAGCACCAAGATCTGCCACGGCAGCCAGAAGAAGGCCAGCAGAAGTCTCTCGAATGACTTGGGAGTTTGGGTTATTCTTCATTTCTTCTGCATTTTTTTTCCTCTCGAGTTTTTCGATTTTTTTCGATTTTTTTTTAGTTTAGTTGATTTTATTTTATTCTGTATAGAGCTGCAGAGCGGGTTCTTGGTATGCTGCCTGCAAAAGTGCAAATTTTGTTGCATGTCTGTGATTTGAGTAGGATTTCCAGTGTGTGTGTATGTGTGTGTCGCTTCCTTCTCTCATTTATAGTATTTTGTGGCTTGTTGTATTTAAATTGTTAATATGCCCGCTGTTGCCTTTGGGGAATTAGCACTGCCTGCTTGTTATTGAGACTTGTTAAAATTCCACAATGTCTACTCGGAGCATTGCCCGTGGAGTTCGACTCGACATGCATGTTCATGTTCATAACTTTAATACCCCAAATTAAACTGTGCTATCTATGCGACATACTAAATTGATCTTTGCAGATCTACTGATACAGTCAATCAGTCAAACGCGCCCGACTGTAGCATACCCTGTACTCTATACGTCAAATAGAATTATAATACAATAAAGTATATTTATGATTCAATAATATTTTTGTAGTTTTTATTAGTATCTATAAACTCTGTAAATTTCATTAAAATCGGTCCATAATTAAGAGAGATATCGAAGTTTTTCTAAGCGCATGTGAATGGCGTGCGAGAAAGGGATGGCAATATCAAGGCACTTTGTGCGTAAGTGTGAGTATATTATGCAAAAACACACATGTAGCTATTAAAAAAAAAATATTCTTGTAATTTAAAGAACATTGAAATTGTTTTCTGTATTTCGTGTCTTGATATTGTTGATGATATTCATAAATATTGATTGATTGATGATGATATAAATATTGATTGCGTTTCACTCAATGTTGCACAATAAAACATTAATATTAAAAGTGCAGTTTTTCCACAGCAATTGCAAATGCTGTTAATAAATAAAAAACAATTTAAAAAAAAAAAACAACTATGATTAAACTAATGCAACTGAAAAATAATCCACTATAAATCATGTTAGCATTAAAAATCAATTAAAATTAATTTATAGTTAAAATATGCAATTTTTCCATTAAGTTTCAATTAAATATTTGTGCAAACTGCATTAGATAACGGCGCAGTCAACGCTGCGTATGCGCAATAAAGGCAGCAGTAGCAGCAGCAGCAGCAGCAGCAGCAGCAGTAGTTGAACGTGCAACGTAATTAATTAACGAATTAAAAGCGTATGCAACAATAATTATAAAGCCAAAAGGCAATTATGCAAAGAAGAAACACAACAAACAGAAGAAAGAAGCCAAGACGCAGAAGTGTATAAAGAGAGGAAGAGAGGGGAAGGGGAGGAGAAGGAGAAGCAAAAAATAGCTGCACAAACGAAGCCACGCAATGCGGATGCAATTGTTGCGGTTGTTGCTGTTGTTGTTGTTGTTGTTGCAACGCATTAAATTAAGTTGCCAAAGCGCGCAAAAAATGGAAATTACATGCTACCTATACACACACACACACACACACACACACACACACATTAGAATTAATTGACTTTCCATAATTGAGAAAACAATGTGGTGGCGTTGACGACGACGTCAGCGTCAACGTCAGCGTCAGCGTCAGCGTCGGCGTCAACGTCTGCCTACCTGCTGCCTACTTGTTGTTGCTTTTGCTTAACTATTTTAACTATCGAAGTACCCATTATATATACTCTTTCTTTGGCCCATGAACTGTGTGATTATTGCAATAAAAACATTTATTTCATACAAATGACTCACAAAAACGGTCAAAAAAGACCTAAATTAAGTAGATTCAATTTTGGTCATACAAGAATTTTTATTATTTGGGTCTTGCATAGTTTTTGTTTATTTATTTATTATTTATTTTGTTGCAATGTTTTTTAATTTTTTGTACTTATTGAACTTAAATATTAATATTGTTTCCTTAATAACTTCGGTGTTTGTTAACCAATTTCGATACACTTTCACAATAGACAAACAATTTTCAATATTAAGTTTTTGAATTGTTTAATTTTTTTGGGGCGTATAGGAGGCGCAGTAAATATCTGTGCATATATGTATCTATCTACATTTCAAATATGGTTGCTCTAGCTCGTATAGTTATCGAGATCAAAACATAGTTTAGATTAATTCCTCTTCGGGAATATTATCGACAAACACTGGTTGTTTTATTAAATATGCTGAATCTGCATTTACCATCAGGATAGATTAATATACATAATTTCAACGAATATCTATGTGCCGAAAGACATTCAAAATTGTGCTAGGTATACGGTTTTTACATCCTGTATGTTACGGCAGAAAGGGGCGTGCCACACCCATATGGATATACAAACTTGATAAGGATAGTGGACTAATCGAGTCAATTTTTAACGCTTTATATAAAATTTAACTGCTCTAGTTCTTAATTTAATGAAAATTGTGGAAAAAGTGGAAATCCTATAGCAGAGAGGACTACGATTTTTGACTCACAGCAACTGTGTTGATAAGACTAAAATTGCCTCAAAGCAAATGAAAATAGGTAAATTTGATACTTGTACAGTAAGAAATATATATATCGCAGAATTGTTTATTATCTTTTATTGTTGGTATTCGTAATTTAATTAATTAATTTGGATTTTTATTTTTGAATGCTTAACTTGAATTTGTAATTTAATATTTATTGGTGGACTGCTTAAAATAAAAATAAAAGTAAAATATTTGGGGATTTAATTATTTGGCGTAAGTTGCATATGCCCCGTAATGCTGAATGGGTGCAGGCAAGAAGGCAGAGTTTTGAGGTAGCTAATGTACCTCTAGGCATACGTATGAGTGTTATGCTCTTTTCGCAGCTTTTATTAGCTGCATTAAATGCATGAACCGAGCCGGATAGAGGCGAAATGTATTGCCATGGAATGAAATGCAAATAAATTGCATTACATTTGCTCAAGTTGCAAATTGAAAAATAAAAAAGGGGCAACTCTGTTGCCAGTTAAAAGTCAGCAATTTTAATTGGTTTTTTACACGCATTAGCATAACAGCAGCAGCAACAGCAGCAGCAGCAGCAGCAAAAGCAACTGTAAAACCGATGGCAACGGCAACGAGCAACTGTTGCAAGCGGCGCATCAGCAACATGTTGCTGTGGGCGCCTGCAATTGCCTAAATTTCAGTGCATTGTTATTGTTTTAGGTGCAAACAAAAAATGTATAAAAATGCACAATAAATTGAAGCGGGCGAAAAAAACATCAAACAATTGCCATGCCTCGCCAAATGAAATTTAGTGAAAATGCATTTAGCCAAGCGCGTAATTCAATTTTATTTTATGCAATTGCAACTGCAGCAGCAGCAGCAACAATAATAATAATAACAATAGCTAAATTAGCAACAATAGCAACAATAACAATTGGCACAAATTGTTGTTTAACGCGCCGACGATTGCTCTCAAATTTGATTGCTTTAATTAGGCAGCACCAACAACAACAATTGCAAGAAATTGTGGCCAAGTTGATAAAAATACTAGCCCAAGTTAATACTCTTTTTACTCTACTAATTACATATTTCATTACAAATATCTATATATTATTATAAACAAATATTAAATGCAACACTAACATTTTATTTCATGCGAATAACAGTTGAGTTTTACAATTGTCAATTATGAGTATAATTCAGAAATTTTTGATTTTTTTCTATTAACAATTAATATATAAATAAATAATAAAGAAATTTATTCAAAAATATAATTAATTTCGATAGTATATTAGTTACGTATATCAAATTAAATAATAATATCAAATTATATCAAATTATATATAATTAAATAATATAATAACAAATTAAATAATATTTACGAATATCAAATTAAATGATATTTACGAATAGTACAGTAGTAGTATAAAACGAAACAATTTTTACCCAAATATGTAATTAATATACCTAATTATGTATTTGATTTTTAAATCGAAATAGAGTAACTTTGATAAATATTCCTAGATACATTTAAGTATTTATTATACCTAAATATTAAATTAATATGGCTAAATATCAAATAAAATTAATATTTTCCCGCTTTGCATAACGCAATACAATTTTGTTAAATATTGCAAAATAAATAATTTATTTATTAAATGAATTATAAATTAAATATTAAATATGCCAAAATATCAAAGTATTTATTATAGATGATATTAAATTAATTCGGCTTAATATGAAATGTATCACGCTGTGAATAACGAAAAAATGATTTTAAATACTGAATAAATACGGCTAAATATAAAATTTAATTAAAATCTTCCCGCTTTTATTAAATATTGCAAAATATCAAAGAATTAATTTATTAAATGAATTATAAAATAAAATCGAATAAATCAAGCATCGATATAAAGCTTAAGCTTTAATCAACGCATTGTTCAGCAGCATGTACAAGCCGCATATACCCCAAATGCATGGCATAGATGTAGGGTATATTAGTTTAGTTTTTCATATGGCAGCTCATTTGGTTGCAGCCAACACGTTGGCGATCATTTTAATTAGACCATTGCTAACAACAACAACAGCAACAACAACAACAACAGACAACAACAACAACAACAGCTGTTGCAGTGCAGTAACAATGTTTATGTATTTTAATTAAGCCTATTTAAAAAGCGTAACAATGTGGCCTGTAGCCATTGCCTCCACATTTAGTCTAAGCAACTAAAAATATGACACCCGACCAATTTGTCACTGACGGAATGCTAAATGCTTCAAATTTATAGTGGTCATCATTCCGGACCTTATATGTAGATCAGGAGATATGGGATAATATTTAAATATTAAAAAAAAAACCAGAATGTGCGAAGAACATATATATGTATATATATAGTATATATTAGGTTGTTTGGGAATGACATACCGGTTTTTACATTCAAATTTCACGCTTCGCTTGTGAAGTCAAATATAATGGTATCTGGCAATGCTGTATATCATTTGAAAGGTATTGGCAACACCTTTAAAATGACATATAGTTTGTTTACATGAGCTTCCACGTTAAAAAATTACAATTGATTGAAATGGAGTTCACAAACACAGAAATTCGGGCAATTTTTAAATTTTATTTCGCACAAGGAAAAACTGCTGCGGAATCTCGCAGCCAGATTATTGCTGTCTTAGGAGATAACAAACTTTCGATAAAAAATGCCGAACAGTGGTTTAGGCGATTCCGAAGTGGCAATTTTGATACCGAAACACCCAAGCCTTCCGGACGACCAGTGACCGTTGATACGGATAAAATCATGGAAATAGTGGATCGAGATCGTCATGTGACTATTAGAACCATCGCAGCGGAGCTGCAACTAAGCACGGAAACCGTCCATAGGCATTTAAAGTCGAGAAATTTAAAAAATCTTTGTTGCACCGTAATAAACTTGACTCATTTCTGGATCGGTTAGTCACTGGTGATGAAAAATGGATCACATATGACAACATAAAGCGTAAAAGATCCTGGTCGAAGCACGGTGAGTCGTCTCAAACGGTGGCAAAGCCAAGACTGACGGCTCGGAAGGTGTTGCTGAGTGTATGCTGGGATATCAAAGGAATTATCCATTATGAAGTGATGCCCTATGGCCAAACCATCAATTCTGACCTCTACTGTGAACAACTAAGCACGGAAACCGTCCATAGGCATTTAATGTCGAGAAATTTAACAAAAAAGCTCGAAAAAAAAAACAAAAAACCCCATACATCTTTGGTGACGCGTAACAAGCTACGGGAGCTTGGTTGGGAAGTGTTAATGCATCCACCTTACAGTCCGGACATTGCCTCAAGCGATTACCATCTGTTTTTGGCCATGCAAAATTTTCTCGATGGACAAAAATTGAGTTCAAGGGAGGATTGTAAAAATCGAATCGCCGAGTTTTTTGCCAGTAGGGACAAGGACTTCTTTAGGAGAGGCATATACAAGTTACCATCAAAATGGCAGAAAATCATCGAAAACAACGGTACATATATCACTTAAATCGGACAATGCTAACTATATTAAAATAGTCGTCAAAAGTCAATAAAGAAACCGGTATGTCATTACCAAACAACCTAATATTTTAATAAATAATTTTAGCATACATTTTTTTAAATATCATACGAAGCGCAGCAGCAATGCAGCTTTTTACTTTTTTCTCAAAGGTTCTTTCAAAGCTATTGACTCCGATTTTACCCATTTTCAATAAGAATTACTATTAAATTTATTATTTAAATTAATTACTATAAAATTAATTAATTGATTAAATTAATTACTATTAAAAGCTAATTAAATGCATTATAAATGCAGTCATAGCTTTTAAATTAGTTGCAAATTTTGCACACTTGAAGATCTTGGAGAATTGAGCTAATCAATTTGTAAATTGAACTTAATTAAGTGATAATATACAAATTAAATTGATGCATTTTGAAGCGGAAATAGAGCTGTTGAATCGCCGCCCATTATGCGAATCATGTCCATCAAATTAACATATAATACTCCACTATAAAAATATAGACTCGTAGTTATTTTCGAATTGAGTTGAACAACATAACAGCTGGTGCTTATTAGGTGCTATTAGGCGCCTTCACCCCTGAACTTTGGATGAAAATGTAACAAGTATCGCCTGATTTATTTAGCTTTCGATTAAGATTGATGTGTGATGTGATCTAATCGCGTTTTACACGTTTGATTGACAACTAAATCGACATGCTAATTGACATTTTATGCAGTATAGACGGAGGGAAAAGCTATTAAACGAATGCCATAATACAATATTTAAATTTATTGAGACTAGAAACCAAACTGAGTCAGAGCTGATTGCGCTAATTTCTTGATATTACTGTTGTTTTGCTGTTTATTTTCCATTTAGTTCGATTACACAGATTTACACTCAAGTCAGCGATAAAATTTAATAAATAAATAAATATGAGAATAAAAATAAAAATAATAACAGTACAAACAGAGCGCAGAAAACAGCAACTGAAATCAATTTAGCTTGTAAATCGCTGCGATTACTAATCAGTCGGAATTCCAGTGCGTGTCTCACCTATGCCTATACCAAGAACCAATTGATAACGAACAGGTTTACTTACTACTAATTCAATGCAATTTCTATTCAGAAGAAAAAGCAGAAGTCTGTTGTTGATCGCTTTATAATATTATATATTGAAGTCGAATTTGCTCAAAATATATGCTGAAATTTACGAAAATCTGTTCTGAGCAAAGCAACCTATTTTTTTAATAAACAAACGCTAAAAGTAAGATATGCTGCTTACTCCAAATTCGCTAGAATCTTGCAATGTTTTTACAAAATGAAAAACTTTTAGTTCAATAATCTCTTTGTGGGAATAAAGTATTTCAGCCTTATAAACGCCCTCACAGAATACTAGATAATCAAATCTAATTATACCCTGTTCTCTAACACCCAGAAGTAAGCGTGGCATAGAGAAAATATATTCTTCAGCTTGTCTGCCTGTCCGCAAATTATAGATCCTTGGTCCCACAAATTTTGGGAGCTTTAGACATAATTTTGGTAATTAGGTTTTCCTATGCAGCAAGTTGGTAAAGTTTGTATTCGAATTTGTGTCTCTTCTGTATCCATTAAAAATAGTTAAAAACCGTGCTAACAACTTTGTTTTTAATTAAAAATTGTTTTGGATATTTTTATTTATGCGTGCAGATATTTAGTGTTATTTAGAAGAATTTAAAATTTCCTTAAATAAAAAAAATTTGTATTTTTAAATATTTATTAATTACGAAAAATGATTTCTAGTGCTAAAAAGGCCTTATAATTCACAGCACTAGTTAAATAAATATTAACTAAATCTAAATTTGTTGTATTATTTGCACTTTAAATAACTGAAAAAAACGCTGCTCAAAAATATGATTGTTAGTTGTTGTTTTTGTCAGTGTAGTGTTCGTTATGGTATCACTCGCAGCTCAATTAGTTCTTTCTCGCTCCCAAGCGCTCCCTTCTCCTCACACACTCTCTTAGCCAAGTGCAGCGTGTGTGTTCAACCAATTACCAATGCAGACCATGAATTGGTAGTGGTATTGGTATTGGTATTGGTATTGCTCTCTGCAACCCAGTTGCCAATTAGCCTGGCTAACTGACTTGGCTCGTACGGCCTGTTGTTGAGTTGGCCAGAGTTGCGCTTTTTATTTATTTCTTTTATTTTGTTTTATTTTTTAATTAATCTTGAGGCAACTGCGTTAAGACCCAACTGCTCAACTGCAGCTAGTTAGGCCAAAACGCAAAGGCTTAACGCGACTCTCGACTCGACTCTCGACTCGATAATTGCCCCGAGTGAATGCCAAAAGCCAACAGACAATGCAACGCAACGCAAATGGCCCATTTAGTGCAGTCATTAGCATTTATTAATGCCACACGTAGCAGCGGCAACAGGAGGCAAGATAGCACTATGCACATGCATCATTACTACAATTAAGTCAATATTTGCCCGCCGCAAACTAAGTTGTAAGTTGCAAGTGAAGCCAAGTCGGCGTCCCCTCCCCCCACCTCGTTTTCGGTCCCTGGATAAGCAGAAATTGCCTGCAACGCATTAACACATTTCCATCATTACACTGCACAACATGCAACATGTTGCCTGCTCCCCAAAAGCTGTATATGCTGTTTGTGCAGCTCTCGAACATCAGTGATCAGAGAGGGTCGATTAGTGTTGGGATGGATATATCGATAGGGAGTTGATATCGAAAATATCGACAAGGCTTTTGCGCCTATCGATATGGACTATGGATATGGCAATTTGAATTAGAATATTAGAATTAAATTACTTTGTTTTTGCTGTTATTAAATATTCGTCGATAACTATCGATATACCATCCAAAATTATCGGAAATATCAACAAGGCTGAATTTCGATAGTATTCCAACACTAAGATAAATTGCCTGTACTAAAACAGCCTTAAAGCCTATAATCAGTTTGTGCTATTTTTAAGCACATTCGAAAGAGTGAACAGTGCAGTTTTGGGCAACTAAGCCAGTGTTAAGCAGCTGTAGTGCAGTGTTGGTAAACGTATCACACGCTTAAGAATAAACATGGGGGAAACCGGCAAAGTGGTATATATAGAGTGAGATGCAACGACAAAACGAACTTGAGGAACAGAGGGAGAAGGAGATGGCGATGGAGACAGAGACAGAGACAGAGAGAGGGAGAGAGAAAGTAGGATAGGCCAGGGATGCAATGGAGAGGCGTGTATGTCTAAAAGTAGTCATCATTAAAATTCCTGCAGTGACACACAGCAACCAGGCAGTTCCGCGGATCGAGGGATCGGTTGGGGCGAGGGGCGAGGGGCAAGGGGAACTGTGGACGGGTGGGGGCAGCAACGGCAACGGCAACGGCAACGGCAACTGCGACAATGGCCAAGAAATCCCCAACTGGGCGAACAGAGTGCCAGCAACAATGGAGAGCGTACTGCGCTTGTTACAATTTTCGTTAATTATGTTATGAAAAAACAACAAACAACAAACGACAAACAACAAAAACAGAAACAGAAACAGAAAAGCAAAGAAAACACGACAAGAAGGTAAAAGAGCATGAGGAAGAAGAGAATAGCAGCCGAAGCGGCCAAGAACTGCATCGAATGCTGGCTCATTGGTGGGCAACTTGCAACACTGGGGCACAACTTAATGAGTGCACACACAACATGGCTACACTGCGAGAAATGAACAAGCCATTTAATATATTTAACTAATATTCAAATAATAATATTAATTGAGCTTTATTTTCATTTTCATTTCACCTTTAGTCATAACGCTAATCCTTTTCGACTTTTTCATATATATTTTTGTAAATTTCGTCATAGCAATGTCTAGTCAGTTTTTTGTGCAGTGTAGTCACAGCCAAGCAAGGCGGTTTGGATGGTTTTAGATTTATGGCCATGCCACGGCTACAGAGAGCCAAATATTCAGAGAGGTTCCCTGGGAGATCGAGCAAGAGAGTCACATAGAGCTGGAGACATCGAAAAGTCACCAAAACTGAGTGAAATTTTAGTAACCCCCTGAGACCGACCAACTTTTTTTCAGCTCTTTTCTTCCATTTCTTTAGCTTCTCCCCTCTTAATTCCATTGCGAGCACTAAGTGCTGATTGCGTGGGCGTTGAGTACTTTGGTACTTATAGTCATGCCTCTAATTGGCATGCCAAGTAAAATAGACTAGGCACCGATCCTCATAGACCCCAGTGACGTTTTGTTTTCCTTTAGTTTTCATTTTGGCACTTCAAGTGACAAGTACAGCTAATTACTGCACCCAGTAAATATATTTGTGTAATGTCTAGTCATGCTACAATGACACTGCCTAAATTGTTGAAATGCCAATCATTCTGAAAGCTTTTTTGTAAGCTTTGCCAAAGCTTTAAGTATTGTTTAAGTCAGCTTGATCGCTTTCAAGATTCGTTTGCTTAAAGCTGTCATCTGGCACGCTCTGAGCTTTAAATACTCTTCTAAGTTTTAGCTCAACTCAGCCTAAACTGAGCTTTAAAATCATTTTAATCGGGCCTGAAGTTTAACTTTAATCTAAGCTAGTTTCAAAGCCTAAGCTTCAAATTATAACAACGACGCTTAAGTTAAAATATGGCTGAGCTTAAACTGCGTGTTAGCTTTAACTGTGCTTTATAGCATTTATCCAAAATGTGCCTGAGCTTTACGTAATCTACATGCGTAAAAATTCTATCTTGACGAAAGCTAAGCTTAAGCTATGTCTGTGCTTAAAGTTACTTTAGTTACTGTTTCCATAAAATAGATGTACAACACTTTATTCCTGCTTAAAGTTGCACTAAAAGCTTTAATACGTTTTTTAAACAGAGCTTAAAGTTAGATTTCAGAAGGCTTAAAGTCAGCTTGTTCAAGCTGCAGCTGAGCTATGAAAGCTGTGACTGAGCTTTAGCTACACATTTCGCACATTGCGCATACGCCTCGTAGTTACACGTAGTTACAATATTTGTGTTTTTATACCCTGTGCCCATTTGAAAAATGGGAAAAACAGGGTTAATAACTTTGTGCGAATGTATGTAACAGACAGAAGGAGGCGTGGCAGACCCCACAAACTATATATATTCTTGATCAGGAAGACGAGCTGAGTCGATTTAGCCCTGTCTGTCTGTCTGTCTGTCTGTCTGTCTGTCTGTCTGTCTGTTTGGATGAACGCGTCGATCTCAGCAACTACAAAAGCTAGAGATGCCGTTTTGGTTGCTATAGATAGGTAGTTATCTTACGCAGATCAAGTTTATTTCAAATTGTTGATGCCACGCCCCCTTTACGCCCAAAAATCAATAAAACTCACACAACCTCGTGTTTTTTACCATAAAAAGTTGAATAACAAGCGTAATATTAAACATAGAAGATTGTTATTTGAAACATAAGCTCTCTTGTATTATATTTAACTATCCTGAAAAGCGCAGTGAAATCGGTTATGAAACACAGGAGATATAAGCTTCACAATAGTTGAACCTAAAAGTTCAGAAACAAGCGTAATATTAATCATAGAATGTTGTTATTTGGTATATATACTCTCTTCTATTATATTTAACTATCCTGAAAAGCGTATTGAAATCGGTCAATAAACAAAGTAGATATAAGCTACGCAATTGGCAGCGCAGCTCAGCAGCGCAGTAGCAGCAGCGCAGCTGGCGCACGTAAAAAGGGAAGAAGAGGAAGTACTGCTGATACGCTTAGTGTGACAGTTTTATAAAATTTTATATAAAACAAAAGGCACAGGGTATTCTACAGTCGGGCCCGTCCGACTGATCTGTCCCGTCCGACTGATCTGCCCTGTCCAAATTTTTTTTTTTAATAAAGCCCATTGATATTTTTTGCTCTTGTTAATTCTCTTTTGTTGGAGCATACACCCAAGCATTTCTATATATATGTGTATTTATAATTAACCAACGACTGCCGACTTTGGCTATAGTAGATTTGTTAATTAACGTCTTTTGCTTAGTTGCGCTGCGCGTTTTTCTCTCTTCCTGGGCTTTCTCTTTGAGCCCTGTTGCTTACAGCAGTACAAAAGGGTCTATTTAGTTAGCGTAAATGGGAAATGGGTGCAACAGACAGAAGAAGGCGTGGCAGATCCACAAAGTGTATTTATTCTTATTCTTGACGTCGAGTTGAGTCGATGTAGTCATGTACGTAAGAACACCTAGATCTCGCAAGCACAATTTTTATACCCTGTGCCCATTGAAAAATGGGAAAACAGGGTTAATAACTTTGTCAGAATGTATGTAACAGGCAGAAGGAGGCGTGGCAGACCCCACAAAGTATATATATTCTTGATCAGGGAGACGAGCTGAGTCGATTGAGCGATGTCCGTCTGTCTGTCCGTCTGTCCGTCTGTCCGTCTGTTTGGATGAACGCGTCGATCTCAGCAACTACAAAAGCTAGAGATGCCGTTTTGGTTGCTATAGATGGGTAGTTATCTTACGCATATCAAGTTTATTTCGAAAATTGGATGCCACGCCCCCTTGACGCCCAAAAATCAATAAAACCCAAACAACCTCGTGTTTTTTAACATAAAAAGTTGAATAACAAGCGTAATATTAAACATAGAAAGTTGTTATTTGGAACATAAGCTCTCTTGTATTATATTTAACTATCCTGAAAAGCGCATTGAAATCGGTTAAGAAACACAGGAGATATAAGCTTCACAATAGTTGAACTTAGAAGTTCAGAAACAAGCGTAATAGTAATCATAGAATGTTGTTATTGTTGAATATATATTCTCTTATATTATATTTAACTGTGCTGAAAAGCGCATTGAAATCGGTTAATAAACAAAGGAGATATAAGCGCCGTAATACTGCATGCACACGCCGTAGCAGCTCAGCCGCCTTACGCTTGGAAATAGTGTGCGAGCGAGATGGCGATACCAAGCATGCTGCTGGGCAATTGTGCGATTGTGAGAACATTTGAACATACAAAGTTAAATAGCAAGCGTAATATTGAACATTGAATGTTGTTATTTGGAACATAAACTCTCTTCTATTATATTTAACTATCTTGAAAAGCGCATTAAAATCGGTTAATAAACACAAAATATAAATAAATTAAATTATTTGTAAAATATTTAAATACATTTTTTACTGTATTTGCGAGCGCGCAGCGCGAACTTTGGCACAGGGTATAAGACAGTCGGGCCCGTCCGACTGATCTGCTCCGCCCATTCTGGTTGGTGTTTAGGTTTTCCTATGCAGTAAGCAGATGAAGATTGTTTGAGATGCTTAATAGATCTCTTGCTTACCCCGCTAATCGTAAAAAACCCACAGCAGCCACAATTTAAAAGATATCGATATCATTCATTCAGATAGGAAAAGCGAAGATATGCAACAGACAATTTACTCGACTTGTAAGAGGAGACAATTAGTTTGCCTCATATGAACGCTTTGTAAATAGAGTTGAAACAGAAAGTGCAGGACAGTCGATAACGTCCGACTGATCTGCTCTGTCTGTTATGGTTTTCTTAGTTTTTGTGGGCATCGCCAAATGCATCAATTGTTAATTAATAATTGTTGCTGTAGGTGTTGCTGTTGTAGCAAATGCAATTAAAGCGCAAAGCGCACAATTAAATTATTGAATTGCTTTGCTCGTTAACAATATTATAGCCCCCGCTGTTGTTGTTGTTGTTGTTAATATTATTATAGGTTTTTTATGACTTCTATGTGTATTTATAAGTATAAAATGTATGTGTTTTGTGCCGATTAGTTTCGATGAGCCGAGACAATTTGCGCTCTCATAAATTTGAACAAGCGTCACTAGAGGTCGCCTACCCCAGGCCCCTCCCCTCCCCGGCTCCCTCGGTTGCCAACACCTGCGCCGTTCAGCATCTCTGGCAGTGTCTAATTTAAATAGAATAACAAACTAATTAGCGCTGATATTTTTCCAACATTTGTTCGCTCTCCCTCTCTCTCTCTCTCTGTCTCTGTCTCTTTCTGGGCAATCACAATTATTTTATTTGTTTATTTTAATTGAAATTGCTTCGGTTTGTTGCGTTCGCAGCGTAATTGATTTATAAATAATAAAATATTTGCCATCGCCTTGTTAAATGCAAATGCCACTGAGCGCGACTCGATTCCATTCGATTCCATTCGATTTGATTCGACTCGACTCGAGACTTGCATAACTAATCAAAATGCTAAGCGCCAACAACAATAAACACAAACAATGAACAGCACACGATTTTTAATCGCATATTATTCAGCCGATCGTTAAACAATTATAGTCAAATGCACAAAACAATCGCTTGCCGCCCCATGTCGAAGCGCGAATACTCTAACAAAACAAACTCTCCACAGCTTAACAGCATTGCCGCTAATGTGTTAACAGCCACAAAGCCTAGCCGCATTAACAGCGCTCTGTTAACAGTTTTTAAAAGTTTCTACATGATTATGAAAAATCTATTTGAAAGCTTTTAATTTTTTTAATATTATATATGCTATATATATTATATGTTTATTTCTATTAATTTATTCATTTTTGTAAATTTGTATGTTTATTTTAAGCTTTTTTTTATATATATTTTATGCGGAAAATCTAGCTATTTCTGGCAACACTGCTCAGCCAAGCCAAGCCATTGCCCATAACAATATTGGCAACAGATCGTCCCAAAAACAAGCTAGTATATCTTTCTGAAAATAAGTAAGAAACATGACAGAACATTGCAGAAAATGCCATAAAACAAACATTTATTTAAATAGACGTATTCGATTTTATTGCATTTTTAATAAAAAATTAATTAAAATAATAATAAAGAATAAAATTTAATTTAATAAGATCCATATTCTTAGATAAAATTCAATATTTAAAATGCCTAAAATGGTTTTTAGAAAAAAATCTTAATATGAGTTTGTTTTTAAGTTATTTTGCCTAAAGGCATTAAAAGGAAGGCGGATCTATCGGAATAAACGCTAAGTTGGCAACACTGGCCCATGCATTTGCACACATGCATACATACATACAGGCCTACATACATACATACATGCATATGTATTTCGGTCAATTGCGTTTATTTTTAATTCAAATGTTATTGTTGTTGCAGCTTTTGGGGTACTTGTCGTAAAAATAATAAACTTTGTTAATTTTAGCGGTAGATAGATAGAGAGCGCGGGAGAGTAGAGAGAGAGAGAGAGACAGAGAGAGAAAGAGAGAGAGCGACAGAAGAGAGAGAGGGAGCAGAGTGCTGCAATTAGTGTTGCAAATTTTCTTTTCGAGGAAATACATGCTCTTCAAAAACAACCAGATCTGGCGGGAAAAATACGGCTTTGGTAACACTGGCTACAACTGACTTTGAGATAAATAATTGCGCTGATTTTCTCTGATTGATCGATTACGGACAGCGTGCTTGAATGAATGGATTTGTGGTTTATGTGAATGAATGCTGAGGTGCAGCTGGCGCATAGGCAAACGCATAAATATGAATGCCAATATGAATCCATAAATAAATATGAATATGAATAACAATGTGCCTGTATTCATGTATTCACGCATACAATTTTATTCGATAATATGCACGCATAAATATCCTTAAGCGATCGCATATGAACGCAAAGCTTAAGATCAGTGCTAAAATCGGGATTTAAGCAGAACCTTGAACCGAACCGAACCCTTCAAAAAAGCTTCTTGTCCCAAACCCGGATCTGCAACCAATCTAAGCTTATTCAAAGTTCGTCATTATAAATCATTGATCATCTTAAGATACTAACATATAGAAAAAATTTAAGAAATGTTGAAGAGCTACCGAAAACTGTCACATCACAAAATAAAACAGGAAGGTCGGCAGGCTACTGTCGATAATTTGTCAATCGAGCAAATTGTCGGTTACATATCTTCGCTGTTTCTTATCC
>JAWNNJ010002438.1:0-82049 GCA_035045125.1 Hypselothyrea guttata
TTTTTTTAATGTATTTTAATAAGTATAGAATCAGTACAGCAATAGAATGTACTATAACAACACATGTATGTATATGAAATGTAGCCAAACCCCATATCACAAAGCATGAGGACTTAATTGTTATAGATTAACCAAGGGTTTTGGCAAATCCTAGACGTTTGAGTCGCCTTAAAGGGCGAGCAGGTAAAAGCCCTCTGGCAAGTCGGCTGCGGTGGATCAACAATCTGTCACTGTAACGACTTGTATGACGTCCAATCTGATCTTCAATTGTGGTGATTTTTAGATCTCTATGTAACGTGGAGCCACGCACATACCAGGGACAGTTAGTAATTTGTCGCAGTACACGGTTCTGCAATATTTGAACACGCTTGTAATTTGATTTGGCTGCAATTCCCCAAATCTGCACTCCATATAGCCATATCGGTAATATGCAGAACACATAAACCGCCCTTTTGCATCTCAGTGGCAGTGCGCTTTTCCGGTTAATGAGCCATCGTAGTGATTGAAGTCTAAAATTACAATTTTTAGTTACAGCTTTCAGATGTGGATTAAAAGTGAGTCGCTTATCCAAAATAATTCCAAGATATTTGGCTTGTAACGGTTGCTCCAGAGTAACTCCTTCTAGTTGGATTTCAGGCGTAGTTGGATATAGTGTTTTGAGTGTGAAACATGGGTTTGTTGTTTTTAGTGGATTGACTTTCATGTTCCACCTTTTACACCAAGCTGCAAGACTATCAAGATACGCCTGAAGTCCACTAGCTGCTTCAACACGACTGCTAGAGTTGTAGATGACTGCAATGTCGTCAGCATATGTAGCCAAAATAGCTTTGGAGGGGTTAACCATATGTTGTTGATTTGGACTTGGTATATCAGCCGTATATAAAGAGTACAGCAGTGGTCCCAAGACACTACCCTGCGGAACTCCTGCTCTCATTAAGTAAGTGGTTGAATATGCGTCTTTAACTTTGACCTTGAACTCCCTTCCTTCTAGATATGATTTCAAGATGCCATAGTAAGGTGCAGGTAAAAAAGTTTTGATTTTGAATAAAAGACCACTATGCCATACTCTGTCGAAAGCCTGCTGCATGTCGATAAAGACTGCATTGGAGTATTCAAGGTCATCAAAAGCCTGTAGAATATGTTTGGTTATCCTATGCACTTGTTCAACCGTGCCATGTCCTTTTCGAAAGCCAAATTGGTGGTCCGGTAAAATATGGTTTTCATTAATGATATCAGTCATACGTGTTGCAAGGAGTCTTTCCCATAGTTTGGACAATGATGGTAGGAGGCTTATTGGCCGATATGACTCTGGATCTTCCTCAGGTTTACCTGGTTTGTGAATCATTTGTATTGCTGCTAACTTCCACTGCTTTGGGTACTGCTGAACTCTTAAAATGGCGTTAAAAATTAAAGCTATATATAACAGCGCTTTTGTTGGCAGGGCCTTCAATGTAGCATGACAAATTCTATCAATACCAGGAGATTTATTATTTGGCAATAGCTGGATGGCTCTTGATATTTCCTCGAACCTTATAGGCTTAATGGGCAAGGACATTTGCAATGGGGACTCCAGATTAAGATTCGTTTCTTCAACTTGTTCTGCTGTAGCGAATTCAAAAGAAGAGAAACGTGCTTCTAAATGGAAGCCAAAGGCATTAGCTTGTTCCTCTGCATTTTTAGCGAGTGCACCACTGGGACAACGAACAGGAACTTGTCTGAAGGGTTGGCGCTGTATTGCTTTTGTACATTTCCACAGTGAGTAGTTAGCGTCAACTGAGTAGTCCATACAAGCCAGTTTTTGTTCAAAAAAATTATTTCTGAGCTCTTTAAGAAGGATTCTTAATTGTGATGCTGCCCGATTCCATAAAACACGGTCCCAAGGATCTTGAGATCGAATTGCTCTTCGTCGAAGGCGTCTCTTTATTCTGATTAGGTCTTTGGCCTCTCTTGTCAGAACAATGCCATACCTAGTAGGACGGGAATCATCAACAGGCGGCGTTGAGGCAGCAGCAGCTCTATATATATTTTCTGTAAGAATATCTATTGCATTCTCGATGTCATCTCCTGAGTCCAGACGTGAATTTAATTGAAATGCGCTGTCAAAGTGTTGTTTAAAAGCGTTGATGTCGGTACGGTTAGTGATTAGCCGAGGGTTTTGACTGACATTAATGCCTTCTGTTTGTAGTTTAACAACAAGGGCTACATGGTCTGAATCTAAGTCCCAACTTTGACAAATGTTAGCTCGAAACGCCGGTATTCCTTTGTATACTGCGAAGTCGATGCAAGTAGGAGTATGACTGTGCACATACGGGTATCTGGTTGGTGAACCTGTTGCAAGAATATTAGCTCTACTAACTGTTATGGCATCAACTAATTCTTGTCCTCTAGGTGAGTTGCAGCTATCACCCCATAGCCAGTGACGTGCATTCCAATCCCCGCCGACTAGATATCTTCCACCACAACAAGCGAATAAGTTACTAAAGTGCCTTTCTTCAATTCTATTCCTTGGTGGGCAGTAAATGGCGCTAAATTCAATGTCTCCAAGTCCTGTTGACACTTTAACTGATGACAATTGGATATTACGTGTTTGAACGATTCGTTGTGGGAAATGACGAAGAGAGTTCTTCACCAATATCGCTGATCCACCTACACCGTAGTTGTGTCTAACCGGTTTATATGCTGGATAAAAGGTATAGCCGTATATTTTGATTATTTCCGATCGGTTGAGCCTAGTTTCACTTAAAAGAATAATATCAATGCTATTGTTTTGAGCAAAGAGTTCGACTTCCTTAGCTTTTCCTGAAATACCATTGGCATTCCAGATAAGAATCTTGAGTGGATTCATTTTGAGGCTGTAACGTTATTAAGGGACTGGAGAGTCGGAGAATTCTCAGTCCTAATTTTCAGTATATTGGCCATATGACATACCATGTTTTCAATCCATTCTAGTCTTTGATAAGATTGCTTGTTTAGTTCTATTTGTTCTTTTTTCTGCTGCTCTAAGAACATTATAAATTGCTGCTGCTGCTGCTGTAGAAACTGTTGTTGCCATGTCATAAATTGTTCTTGTTGTTTTTGCAATAAAGACTGAATGTCAGGTGGGGCCTGTTGTTGTACAGCATTATTATTGGAATGCAGTGTACGAAGCTGTGCTTGCAGTCCATGTAGCCGGCGCTCCGCAGGACCATTTCCATTTTTAACTATAGCAGCATAAGACACACCTCCAGTACTAACTCTGGTGTTAGGCAATTGCGTCTGCATAGTTGGCTGTTGCTGTAACTGATTTTGTTGTGGCTGTTTATTTTGGTTTTTATCCCTGTTGGCCGGCATCACGTTAACCTTTTGCTTTTTTGAGAAGCCCATTGATCTTCGAAGATATTCCTGGTACCACTGACATCCTTTATAGCTTGACATATGGCTCTCTCCACAGTGAAAGCAGGAAGGCTTTTCGTCTTGGGGACGAATGCAGAGTACGGTGGGATGACCATCACCACATCGAGCACAGTTAGGCTGCCGCCGACAGTATTTGGCTGTATGGCCAAATTCTTGGCAGCGATTGCAATGAACAATTTCCGATGATTTGCGCATCCTTTCAATGACAACTTTTTGTCGGCAGAGAGTTTTAATCTTATAAATATCATTAATGTTTGCGCGAGGCCTTAGGTGAATGAAAAATATATTGAGTTTTTCTTCTCTGTTACGCCTTGATTTTGGATTATGGACTTGCAAAACATCAAATCCATGTTTTTTAAAATTAGCAATAATCTCTGGAGTTAAGGTACTGTGATGTAGTCCCTTAACTACTACTTTGTATGGCTTGTCTTCTTTCAATTGATATGTATAGAATTGAATTCCAGTATTATCAAAGTAATTCACAATGGCTCTATAGGTGTCACTGTTTTTAGAAAATATTCTAGCGGTAGTTCCTTGGTTGACCTTAATTGTCACATTGTCTAGATTTGTTACCTCCGAAATTATATCAAATAGGTCATTAAGATTGGTAATGCTAACTACTATTTGAGGAGCCTTTGGAGAGTCATTTTTAGTCGCATCCTGTTGAACTCTGTTGTTTGTATCCTTTGTGCCATTACGATTGTTGACAGCTAATGTAGAGCTGCCTTCTGCTGCATCCGTGATATTTGCTTGCTCATCGAGATCATCATCGGTATCCATATCAAGTAAGGCAAAACGATTACTAGTCATAGCATTGCTGCTAGTTGATGTCAACTCACGATTGGTTCTTTTAGACTTGATAGAGGGTGACGAGGGATTTTTTCTCTTGTTTATTAGATGTTTTTGGGCATCCATCAATCTTGTAACAGCTCCATTGATTGTAGGTGATACAATTCTTACATTTTCTTCAGACGAATCCGTCCTGATTTCAGCTAGTGGTGGGAATTTTCCGTCTGATTTGCGCGTTGTATCATAATTACTCTGCTTATTGTTAAGCTGAGAGACATAATGAATATTTTCATCCATATTTCGTTTAATTAATTTATCCTTGTCCGAAAAAAGAGTGTTTATTACCCCTCCTGTGCGGCTGCAGAGTGAGGGGTGTCGTTTTGCCCAAACGGGCAGCGGATGCAGTTTTGTCTCACTACTCTGTATGTTTCTTGATACACAGTTGCCGACACTGCACTAGACAGCATCCAATAGATCTTCAATATATAAGTCCTCTAATTAACGTAGTTAAAAAGTTTTTGTTTTTGTTGTTTTTGGTTTTTTGTTATTACATCAAATTGAAAACAAAATTTTTTCAGATATTTTTGGAAAATATTTGATGTTGACGCTATGAGCTCAGAGCTCATCTAATAGACAGTATTTCAAGTTTCAATGAAATCCATCCAGCAATATTGAAATAAACTAAAAAAAAACCTTCTCCTGTAAAATTTAGTTTTGTTGGTTACGTTTTTTTCGTGGGAAGGGCTCGATATAGTTTGTGAGGTCTGTCACGCCTTCTTTTGCCTGTTACATACATTTCGACAAAGTTATTTACCCTTTTTTTCATTTTTCAATGGGAGCAGGGTATAATATTAAAATATCGTAGATAATTAAAAATTGGCAATAAAAATACATAAAATACATAAAATAATATTTATTATTAATATATGGAATACTAAATTAATTCAATTAAAATAAGAAGTATTTAATTAAAATAATGCATTTCAATTATATAAATAAATTTAATTTAGATTGAATTTTATAATAATATACAAATATAATAATATGCAAAACAAAAAACGACAAGAAAATTAATAAATTACAAACCAAAAATTTATATTCTTATTTTTATTCAAGTTTATCAATATTAAACAGATTCGAAATTGAATATTGGCATTTCCACAGACAGGTCGACCGACAGGTAAATATCAAAATTATTATATTAATAATTTAATTAAAATATTTAACAATTTATATAAAATTTTAAAGAACACGAGTAGCATTGCTTCAGCATGTATTGATAATTGGTATAAATATCTATAAATATTATCTACCATATACCTAAGATCTGTAAACCTACAGTTACAAAATGTACATATATAGTGTATATGCTTATATAAACGCGCTCAGACACGATCAGACACAGAACTGTTCGAAAACGAAGCGAAACAATGAACAAAGCAAAAACCCAAATCAATAAAATACGGCACTGCAGGGGACACAACTGAGGATCCCAAAAAATAAAAGATAAAGTAGAAGAAGGAGAGGCGATTGAAGACCCTTGCACACGTGTTCACAAAGGAAACTGACCGACAAAAAATCATGGGTTAGTCAGAAATGCCAACGGACAATTTAGCTAAAATTTGTTTCTATTTTCTACATCTACTTTTTTGTTAAAAATAAGAAAAACAAACTGCATTTGCAATGGCGTAAATGGAGTTAATGCTTGACTTGATCTTTCACGTATATTAATTTGGATTATGACAAATCATTTTCAAAAGTGAATTCTACAAATCAACAGTGTAAGAGAAACCAATGGAATACCATTACTCACAGTGAAATTTGAGCGGCTTTTACGACCTCAGACAACACTTGACTAAGGCCATGACGGCGACAGATTGAAGACAAAAAAGTTGTGTGTACGTGAATATCCAATTTCATGAATGCGAACAAGGACCCATAACCGATATATCTGGTGTCCCGAACACTGTTATATTTAACAACAAAAAAATCTCCTGTTGTAGTTTTAATGCCCAAGTGCAACTCCCGACACAAACCTCAAGGACCCCAGGAGACGCACAGACATTGCTTAAATTAAATGCCGCTAAATGGAATGTGAACTCCACAAACTAAATGTGCATTGCAGTTCATTAACTATCGGTTGCCGCAGTTCAACCGTTTCAAGTGCGGCAAGTCTGGCGGCTCAAGTGTTTGTCATGCCACCATAATCTCCACTAATCAGTAATGAAAACTATGCCAGATGCCAGATGGAAAACGATACATGCGCCACCAAAGAAACTTCACATATTTGTAGCTATAACTGAAAATTTATGCACTTACAATCTCAACTCATGTAAATTAGAGGCAGGTTAGCTAACAAGCGCTAAGGATCCCGAATTGTCGACATGATTCGGCTTTTAAGGCACTTAATCTAAATGTATGCGAGCTGTACATTTAATTTTCCAGTCACATACATATATCGAATTGCTTATCGTACAGCACCATTTACTCGCTTGTCAATGTTTTATTGAACGGTTAACAATTTACCTTGAGACAGGTACGCACATCCGTTAGATACTTTTTGTCTTTCCCAGACGGTCTAGCATAATCAGCAGGACGCCGGCGCCAGTTTGTAGTTTACTTTTCTGTACATTTCCTACTCTTTGTGTGACATTCTTGGAATTCAGAATATATCTACAGAATTCTCAGCTCTCCTTGCGCGATTTTTCACACTTGTCCAGCAGAGGATACGTGTGGCTGACAATGCGACTTCCATCGGACAGGTTACCACCTACTTCTACGTGTCAACCTGTTCGACTAAAGATATCCTACATCTACTGTACACACATGCTTAGATTTCTCGAAAATAGGCTTCATATATTCACATAACAACTGTACTTTACCCGAAAAGCTATGACGTAAACAAAAATAATAAATAATCGCATTCAAGCTGCTTCAATTTGAAACGGTCAAAATGTGGCAAATATCTTTGGGAATATTTATATATCTTACAGATTCCATAAAGAATTTAAAATCATAAATATACATGATTATTTATTTATTTATGTACGTGTAATTTAAGCAACATTATCCACTTTAATAAATTAGCAACTAGGTTTAAAATACGTTGAGTTAGAAAAAATAGCCTGAAAGTTATGCTATCTATGGTATTTAATTCTTTAAAACACATTTATAAATTAATAAAGAAATTTTCGTGCTATTTATTTTGTGTATCTTAATATAAACAACATTTCATACTCTACATTATAAATATTCTTTGTTTACTAAGAATTTTTTTTAGACGTACAGAAACCATGCACACATTTTAAAAATCAACAAACAAATGTCCATTCTACACATAGAGATTTTATATTATCAGTAAAAATAATTAAAGGAAAAAAATTAAACAAAAATATTTTTAATAGATCTTAATTACAATAACAATTTATACAATTTATTTGGTTAAAAACAAGGATATTTGTGTCAAGAAATATGCTATTAAGTCCTTTTCATGCCTGAAATCCCATATTATTTAACATACCAAGGATCAAGTATCAGCTCCTATATACTTTGTATAAAGTATATATCAGTATATAAAAAATGCTAAGCGATAAATTGTAATATTGAGATACAATATTCAAATGTTGAATCACAATAAATGTGATGCGAGTTTCAAACAAAAATGGCTGCTAAAAAGTTGTAAATTCAAATAGTTTCAGATTGCATACACAAATGTGTATCTAAACGTATTTCACATAGATACACTTAGACCTTCAATAAATAACGCTTGGACAATGGCATTTTAATCCCCTCTTTCCGGAAGGCTACAATTACGCCGTATTGGAGCTGATTTCTGTTTCAGTTGCATTGTGATTGCCGTGCCCTTTTCTAAAACCTTTCTCTTGCACATAGATGCGTTTCGATTGTATTTGTATCTCTGGATTTGGTGGCATTGGGTCGCACACGTGCAAGGGTCATCAGGGGACCCGAAACCCAAAAATACGGAAAACAACAAAAAAAACACTGTGCAGGTAAAAACACCAAACACGCATAAAAAGCGAGATGAAAGAGGATTTAATGAAACGAACCCTAAAGATGACCCAAAACGAATGCACTTTGGTTTAGAGAAGGGATAACTGACATCACTTGAATGCCCTAAAGGGCATTCGTCACCGAGTTGCACTGATGATGTTGCAAGATAAGCAACATTCAAACTCAGCAGCAAATAAGAACAAACACTTTTTCGGAAATTTAAGAGCCTATGAGCGACTCAACATAAAGAACACTGCGAAACATGTTGAGCCATGTCAGTTTATACATGCATACATATGTATGTGTTTGAAGCGAATGCAGCGGTTTTGGGATACATTTAAAGGTACATAAAAATTACACATTATGCATATAGTAACATGTATACAGTTACATATGTGATTAAAATGTATGCATCGCAAATCATGTCTTATAAATCGACAAATAATTTGATTGTACCCTAAGTAACAGGTGGGCTGATAAGTCCCCGGTCTAACAAAGAAAAACACATTTTTTTTTTCAAAATTCGTTTTTATTATTCAACATAGTTCCCTTCAAGAGGGATACAACGATTATAACGACCTTCCAATTTTTTGATACCATTTTGGTAGCACTCCTTCGTAGTACTGCACGTTGTTGTTTTTGGGCAAATGTGAGCTCGCGCGGCACCCATTTTGCAAAGAGCTTCCGCATATCCAAATGTTGATGCATGATATGACCAACACATTCTTTTGATATCTTGAAGGCCTCTGCTATCTCGATCAACTTTATTTTACGGTCATTCAAAATCATTTTGTGGATTTTTTTGATATTTTCGACGGTAACCACCTTTTTCGGGCGTCCACTGCGTTCACCGTCCTCCGTGCTCATTTCACCACGCTTGAATTTTGCATACCAATCAATTATTGTTGATTTCCCTAGGGCAGACTCCGGAAACACATTATCAAGCCAAGTTTTCGCTTCCACTGTATTTTTTCCCTTCAGAAAACAGTATTTTATCAAAACACGAAATTCCTTTTTTTCCATTTTTTTCACAATACCAAAAGTTGCTTCACAAAAGACGCTCTATCTCACAAACTAATTGACTGACAGACGTCAAATTTTGACACGAATCATTTGAAGGTTAGTACTATATAAAAATAATATGCATTCAATACTAGCGACGCCATCTATGTGTCAGACCGGGGACTTATCAGCCCACCTAGTAAGTAGTAAATTTTGTACGCAACTATCTAAGCATATAAAAAGCCATAGAAATGAAATAAAATATTGCAGAACAAACTAGTATATTAGTTTAAAATCTAAAAAATCTAAAAAATATATTAGATGCTCAAACGAGATTAAGAGATTATATTTTTAATACAAAATATGTAATTGATTAAATTTTGTATTTACATTTATATACTTTTATTATTCATTGTATTTGTTATTGATCATGCAATTTTTGATTTATTTAACTTAAATTAATCAATTTGTTAAAGTATGCTATGTAAAAAATTATTAACCATTTTTTTAACAAATTGTATAAAATTATACACCTTATTATATTTACATTTATAATAAGGTGTATTGTCACAAAACAAAATTTGTCTAAACATGTATAAAAACATAAATATCTTACAACATAAATAACTACTGCATACAATAACAACAACTTTAATATATATGTAACATATTAAATATTATTTCGAGTAATAAAGAAGCATTTATTAAAATTCACAAAGTATACATACTTTTTATTGGTTATAATTAAAAATTTATATTTGAAACTTAATTATTGTGACCTAATTTTTGACCCTCTGCTGTGACTTATTATTTTGTACTCCAATTATTCAAAAAATTAATTTTATTTAATTTTAATTAATCTCATACCGGGGAAAGATTTGCATTTAATACATTTTTGTTTACTATGCATAGTATATAAAACATGGGTATGCGAAATATATGCACAACTTTTTAGCACTCTTTTGCTTAAGGCATTGCAAGTATTTCCTAGAAATTTTCCCAATTTTCCGTTACGGAATTTGAGCCTCACGTACGAAAGTGGATGTAGAAATAACAATTAGAAAGGCTCACAAATAATGTGCCGACAAAATTCTGGTAAATTTATGGCATGCAAGAATTGAAGGATGCATCACCCGCGTCGTAAATTTTACACGCACCAACAGAGTAAAAATCCCAAAAACAACAATGACATTTCAAATAACTACAGGTCCTTACGCTCCCACACCCAATGTGTGTATAGTATGTATGTATTTGTGTGTACCTGCCAAGCCAAATAGCGCGTTAATGCGTTTTGACTAACCTTCAAAAACCCGAAATTCATCTCGGGTATACGGAAAATACGTTACTTTAACGGACGGTCGGAATACCTACAGGTTGGTGTCCGAAAGGGATCGCCAGTTTGGTGTTGGCTGAATGAAATGCGGAACAAGTACACCGTAATTTTTCCTTTTTCCTTTTTGCTTGTTTTTCCAGCAGCGAGATTGCCCTGCAAGATATGCATAAGCTATTGTTTACCTTATCCCTCGGCTATATTTTGGGATAGTGTGTCGAATTTTAAATACATACACTGAGAAAAATAGCTGATATAATTTTTTAATTTTTGATTTTGTATCGCTATTTTAGCTTTATCATTACCTTTTAATTTATTTATTGACTACAATTATAAATTTCAATCATGATTTGTAAGTTTAAATTCGCTGTTGGTCATAGTTAACATCAATTACATAAATAAATAAAATAAAACTGTTAAAAGTAACCTTGTTTTGTGCTGGAATTTAAGCAGAAATTGGAAAGCGTAATGGAATTCAGATTAATTGATGCAAAGGATGGAATAAAACCCGATTAAAATTGAGTATCTTATGTTAAGCATTAAAAGTTAAAAAAAAAAACATATTTATATATAAAATCTAAAATCAAATCAAATCTATGCCCAAAATTGTGTTAGAAATACGAATTTTAAGAACATTTGAATTTTAGAATTTCGTTTTTGGATGAAGAATTTGTTGGCATATTGAAATTTGTTAATCTGAAAATTGTTGAAGCAAGTACTGGAACTCTTGGCATTACTCTCAGTGTACATATATCTTATGCACTGGGCCCGGGTTTGGGTATTTACCAACATGCCGAGACTTGTCAGACATGAAAATTGAGCTAGGGATGCAGCAGTTAGCGAGTGAAAGCGAGAGAGCGCGTTAGCGAGAGAGACAGAGCAACCAGAAGCGGTTCAGCCAAAAATCCACTTTAAAAGAAATCTGGGAAATGCACAACGCACCGCTCGCCCCTCTCGCTCGCACAGCGCGCCGCTCTCTTCTATGCTGAGCAACCACCTGCCCAAAGGGCGCAATTTGATTGGCTGGCCATGGAGAGAGAGCTAGAGAGCCGGAGAGCGCACAAAGAGAGCGGATCGTATAAAAGCAGGCCGTTCGGTCGGTTAGAATTCAGAACAGTTTCGAAGAGCGACGTCGCAAGTTGTGCGCCCTTACACTTGAAAAAATAACGACTGAGAATGTCTTTCATTGCACGAGAATACAAGTTCGAGAGCAGCAATAAGATGCAGCTAAAATCAGATCAACACACGATGGCCATGCTGAGCCTGAGGAAACTCGTCAAACCACTGCTCAGGCTGGTCAAGAAGAAGCAGCTCGTACGCAAAACTCTGGCCGAGGTTCAGTCCCAGAACGAGATCAACTCATCGCTGGAGGACATGCGCAAAGACTCCGTTGCCAACTGCGATAACCTGGCCAACGAGCAGCTCGAGCAGCGCCTACAACAAGAGCTGCGCCAATGCCCCCACAATGCGGCCATGATCGTGCAGCAGGGGGAGAGGCGGCACCTTGTGGCGCCCCATCCCGACCAGACCTTCATTCCGGTGCACTTTGCACGCACCAGCAGCGGCACCTTCTTCTGGACCTCAGCCGATGGCAGCTGCCAGCCTCAGCTCCAACTCCACGAGAGATTCGATCGATGGGTTCAGGCCTAAGATCCCGATGGAACTGTTCCGGATGACGTCAGCTTTAATAAGATGTGCCAGCTACTCCATGGGTTCGGCATCGGATAGGTGGTGGCACAACTGCAATCTCAGGGTGATACTAGGGTCTAAATAACTGTGTAAATTATTGTGATTCTCCAATAGCTTTCATAAGTCCCGTAGCAATTACTGAATCATCATAGTTTCCATAAGCACGCATAGTCTTTAACGAATCATTGTCTTCCATGTTTGTTTGTTAGGTTAGTATAATTTAGCGTTAAGCCAAAATGTTCTTGTAAATTTAAGTTCATATTTAAGATTAATATAGTACAATAAATAAACCTAGCTCTAGAAAATTATTGTGTTTCTCTGATTTCTCTCAAATTTACAGCATTTTAAATGAGGGCGTATGATGATAGCCTTAACATGCAATATGCTGGGTAATTCTTATCGAAAGCATTCACATCAATCATAATTCTCACTCGTTATAGATTGACGGGCGTATTAGCTACAGCATGCCCTATAGTAACAATTAATGTTTGAATATTTGTTTAAAGTACTTTTTTAGTGACAGCCGGTTGAGATTTATACTACTGACTAACATGACATTCTACATCGATTTAATACCTTAATTTAAGCAAATTATCCAAAATCAAGAGAGTTTGTTACGTTTACTACTTTTAATGCATATTTTAATAGCAGACTCTATGTATATGCTTGATTAAAGGAAATTAAAGTATTCTCAAACATTTCTCGCATGGTTCCAGTGCACGGTTTCATTTCTTATAATTTAACCAAGTAAGCTATATATTTATAGCGATAAGCGATCTTTAAAATAAGCTACCAAAATTTTTAAATGATGTTTTGCATTGATTTGTAGTTTAAAGGAGGCGTGTTTTCATTTTAACCAGAAATTTAAACGCCCTGCTTTTTGAAAGAAAGAGATATCGAATCCATTGGGTACATTTATCCATATGTTTGAAATTAGATGACAATATTTAGTGGAATTTAATAGAAGCCACTAGTTTTGCTTTAAATAATCTAGTAAGGGATAATTTAATAAAATGTAAAAATCCTAATTAGCATATTTCATTAGAAATAATATATTTTCCATACTCAAACAATAAAAATTCAAAAGTTATGTACATATATTTCTTTAATGTTTTTTTGAATATAAATCAGTAAAAATTGTAAAATAATATAAAATATTAATTCATTTATTTATAAAAATTAAATAACTTGGAAATAAATTATATTGTAAATATAAATATGAATTCAATTTAACTGCCTTTAAATTTAAACCATTTTGAAACATACTTATGAGAGTTGAAAAAATTGCAATCTTTCTGTTATATCATATAGACTTATTCCTTTTCAAATGCTCTTAAAAGTATGCTATAATTATTTTTATTATTAGATATTTTTAAATGTAACGGCCCCTAAGGATATAATATAAACAGCATAAATATTAGGCTTAATAATTCGACTTAAAAGCGCATAGATTTATATAGGTTGTATTTTTATATTTTTAAATATATTGGCAATCTATTAAATAATATATTATATTATTAAGAGGGTTATAATGTACATTCATTTTAAATCATGTAAGTTTTTGTATGTATAAAATAGTAGTAATACTTATAGTATTAATTATTATTATTATCTAGTCACAAACATCGATCTCCGTGTCTTCTGATCTAAAATCATTATTTACAATAGTAGATTAAAATCTACAACTTGTCGATGCTGTAGGCATCTCAGCAGCTATTCTGGGCAGTCATCATTAGTTTAGTATTTTCTAATTAGTTCAGTTGTAGGAATAATAAGAACACCAAGCCACAGACCTCGAATTAATAGGCGAAACCCAGATTAATCTCACACATCCAAGTAAAAACTGTACGCTGCATCACAGATCTAAGGACTACCTGTTTCTAATCCCGAAATATTCAAGTCATATAGTTAGATATTTTGTGGCAACATGTGTTTAAAGAGGGTTCAAGGCTTCATGGTCTGCTGTCAATCCATAAAGCATGAAAAGACTAATCAACGCACAAATTCCGTAAAATGAACTCCTCCGCAAATACACCACTCAAATTACCGTCTACGGTCTATGAGTGAAAAGGGATAAGGGATAAGGGATAAGGAAATGCTTGTATGATTGCCGCACCGAAATAAATACAATAAATATTCGACTGAAATTTTACTCTCCCACGAAGTAGCCCAACGTTTGTTTATTTCTAATCGATGAGCCAGTAAGGACGCAACCAATCAGTTGGATGCGCCCGACTCTAGAATACCCTGCACAATCTATTTTAAACATCATTTTGAAAACAATATTGTATATAAAATATCTGCAATATTGTTTCATTAAAAACTTTTGTGTTTATAAACCGATTTCAATTCGCTTCTTAGTATAGATATATTATATATAGTGGAAAATATTGTATATTCTATGCTTAATATGACGCTTGTTATCCGGTTTTTATCGAATATTAATAAACTTGATCTGTGTTAGGTGTACACCTAGCTACATTGGCTGTTTATCTCTTATAGTTTCCGAAATATCAGGGTCCGTAACGATGCGCATACAGATAGACACAGCTAGATCGACTCAGATCGTTGTACTGATCAAGAATATATATTCTTAATGGGGTGTGCCAGTTACAGGTAAAGTTATTAACTCTGTTTTTATTTATTTGGCTACAGGGTATAAAAAGGTACGAGTCCGACACACGTGCAGGGACTACGACTATCCAAAGGTACCTGAAGATACCTAAAGGTACCCTAACGACTCAGTCGAATGGAATCTCAAAAACACCTGCCTGAAACAAGGCTGTGATTGGTTGTTGCGCAAATTGCTGGAATAGGGGATGATTGCAGGGTATAAAAACACAGTGATTGCTTGAGATGAGCATCAAATTCAAACCAAACAACAGAAAGTTCAGTTTATATCCGAAATGCTCTACGAATCACTGCTAAATACGAGTTCCTTGCGAACTGTCGACAGAAGCAAACAGCACTGCAAGCCTTTGAAGTGCATAAAAAATGCATTTCGAAAGGCTTCCAAAACCATACTATACACCAGACACCAAGATGATAAGGAGCAAGATATGGACAATGCCACGCTGAAAGACTAAAAAAGAAAACTTGGAATCCTACTAGAAACAGCTTTAAAGTAGACTATCATGGTACAGTCTCTAACTATCCATGCAGCTTTACAAATTCAATACTTCAATCGATGTCTTCCATACTTTTAAGCAAATCTAATAAATAAAAATCCCAATTAAATATTCCAATATGAAATGTTTTCATTATTATTACAGTTGACTGGGTCGTTGACTTCATAAAATGTTTTCATTCTGCCTCCTGACACTTGAGGCCTGACCATAGCTATATTTCATTAGGTTCTGATAAAACTGCACAACAATTTTGGTTTTCCATTTGGTTTTGTCTCTATAGATTTACATAAATATCAACTGTACAAAACATAAAAATAAAAAACAAAACAAACACCACAGTTCCAACATTCCAATTCAGCATAACAAATAGAACCCGAAAAAAAAATCAAAATCAAAATAAATAAAACCTTCCTTGGCTACCTGTTCCTGCGTCCCAAAGTTTAAAACCTGTTGTCTCTGCTTAAGAAACCTGTTGCCTTAGGGCTTCTTTGGCTTTGTTTTCTTTCGCCTTTGCCTTTGCCTTTGCCCGTTCTTATAAAAATAAATCTCATATTGCATTGAAACAGGTAGGGAGCATGCAATCCATAAACAAGACAATGACCACAACCCTACATAATAATGAATCCCAGCAAGGGTCGACTTGACTATTGATGGGTTTTTAAAAATTTCGTCGCTCTTTACGAAATTTCCTTATTTATTCTGGTTGTGCAGCATTGTTTGGAGAAAATTTAACTAGAAATTTGACTAGAATTTTATTCACCAATATGATAAATTAGGCAGAAAGGTAAACCACTACAAAATGTATTTTTACTTGTTATTTATTCATGTCAGTTGAATACATTAAAAATTTAAATCACTTAAAATTTAATAGAAATGAATATTTATTCGAGTTTCTACAGAATATTGGAAATATATAAATTAAATTAATTTAAATACATTAAAATAATTAAATATCTGATTTAGCAAACTCTAATTTTTATTTCAATAATTTAAATTTTATAAATTTATATAGCAATTTGAACAAAATATACAAATTTGCGTTTGATTAAATAAAAAATAAAATATATTCAATTCTTTCAGAATTTTATGTACTACATAATTTAAATAAAATGCTTACAAAGAAAAATAAAGATTTGATACAGAACTTTTATATATTTATTTCAATTAAAATTATATTATATTTATTATTCAAATTAAAATATATAAATGTATTTTTAACAACCCGTTTTCCAGTTAAAGGGTCCGATTAAGTCAATCTTGAGCGCCAACTAATTGCAAACCCATATAAATTTTAATAAAGCATACTGATTATGATATATGATATGTATGCAAATTATGTGAATAAGTAAAGCAGTTTAGAGCCAAAACCTGTTTATAAACGAATTTCGTAACGGTGCAAGCCGTGTGAAAACAGTTTGGAAATTCTGGTAAGAAAACACAAAAGCGTATGACCTGCAGAAAAGAAAAAAAGGGAAAATAAGTTACATTTTTTTATAGAAATTCCTGAGCAATTAATAAATTGTATTGGGCATTTGTAGGAAAACCCAAAATACATTTTCCCACGTAGCTGCCAGGATAATTGTAGTAAGGGATCGGCATGAGATTCCCACGCTTCAGACGTTATTTGATGCTGGACTCCTACAAGGACTCCTACCTGTTTATACTGTTGAGTCGGATTTCTTGCACACCAACGTGAGAAATTTCAGATCCACCACCTGCCACGTTTGGGCCCTCGTGATTGGCTGAGATGCTGCAGCATCTCTCCGAGACGTCTACGCTCTCTCCGTTCGACTCTGCTTAGGGGTGAGTGTATAAATAGAGCGTGTATCTCTCGGAGAGCATCAGATACAGTTCGAGCGCCTTAGCGACAGCACACACCAGATTTATACGCAATATTTTCGAAAATATTTCAACCAAGATGTCGACTCTAAACAAACAGTTCAACCTCAACAACTACGGCAAGAAGAAGCAGCTGGGAGTGCAGACATACAAGTCCAAGGTGTCCCCCACACGACGCCTCACCAACATGCTGAAGCCCCTACTGAGCCACGTGTTCAAGCTGCGGAACAAACAGCAGCCGAAGCGCAGCTCCTACATTGCCTCCGAGGAGAAGGAAGCCGAGTTCGACTGGCTGCACAACGACATGGACAACATGGCCAACGAGCATCTGGAGAACCGTCTGCTCGAGGAGATTCGCCAGTGTGCCAGGGAGGACGCCATCATAGTCTACAACGAGCATGGCTCCGGGGAACTGCAGACCGTCGATCAGGAGGATTACTATGTGCCCGTTCACTTTGCCCGCACGAATGCGGGCACATTCTTCTGGACATCGCTGCACCCCAAGTCCACCGAACCCTATGCCATCGAGTGGAACTTTCACGATCGCTGGGCACAGGCTTGAAGGGATGCGGCCAAGGCTACTGGGATTCAACTGATTAAACAATCAAACTAGGGGTTCACTAGGATGGCAATCAAAGTTTGGGCACTTCGACTTTGAGCTCAGCCAGGGGTACCGGGATACGGCTAATGGAACCATGGATGCTACACGCAGCGACTTGGCATTTTAAAGATTCATTTAAGATGCTTAAGTCAAGGGAGGCGACTGAATAACTGCAACAATTTGTTCCTTTCTTAGGTGAAAAGTTCAATATTGTCATAATGTTTATCAGAAAGATTGTGAATGGGCGCAAAACATACAGAAATAAAAACAATTTTAATATAAACAAAAATTCTTCGTTTTATTATCTATTAGAGCTTGGAAATTTCAGCTTATTTTACAGGTTTTGAAAAAAAATACTCGATGCTGTTTACTTTAGCAATTTCTATTTTATATTATTGTCTATAATTATTTAGAAATTTCAACTGAATAACTAGTACTAGTACTAGTAACTAGTAGTTTTACTAAATTTTATCTACAAATATCAAACAGCGGCTGTTTATTTATGTTGTTTTTTATCCGCATAAACATTGATATATATTGTATATTATGGAATTTGAAGCATTGGCATGCCTTTCAAATTTAAAATAAATCATATAAAGTTTTTAGTTCTTGATATCCTTTTTTGAAAAAGTCTAAATCATTCAGACAAATTTCTACAGTTCTTATGCTTTCGAAGAAAGTTTAAATAATGTATGAAACAACTCAAAAATCTGGACTACGTTAAAAGACAAATTTTGCATTTTCCTATGAATGTTTTTTATTTACATAAAATGTACAACATAAGAAAATTTAATAAACTTAACAATGAATGGAAGACATTTAACATTTTGTTGTTTTGCATAACCAGATGTAAAGTCCAGTTGCTAATCTAATTAACTTACAAAATATTCAACATTT
The DNA here is from genome assembly GCA_035045125.1 of Hypselothyrea guttata. NCBI lineage: Eukaryota > Metazoa > Arthropoda > Insecta > Diptera > Drosophilidae > Hypselothyrea > Hypselothyrea guttata. The sequence continues at coordinate 18,680 of JAWNNJ010002438.1, forward strand.
AAAGTGTGCTTAGAACTAGTTAACAAGTATTAAACTATATTGCACAGACTATAGCTAAATTGCAGCTTAGTGGGCAGGCTAGTAATGGCTACTAGATACCCTGTAGTACTGCAAGTTGAATTGCACTTATCTCATGCCCGGTGCTGTAGTTGGCCATTGTCCAAGTAAACTGTTGTTAACTGCTGACAGCCAAACTGATTTAAAGCTGTACACCAACCAGAAAGCTCAACGAGTGCGCTCAAAGCGCCTTAAAGCTGCATGCCACGAAAGCTTTGCCTTGAAGCTGTTGTTTTTTTCACAGTGCGCGAGTTGCTTTGAAGTTATTGTATGTTAATGGAGAATGGGTATTTTCCATTTCTGATATTTTCTTTAAATTTTTTAAGCGTGTCAGCCATGCTGCCACGCTTTTCGCTGCCAACTGAATGTCTGCAGCGAAGTGCACAGCATTTTATAGAGCTCGCGACGTCAGCGCGGAAAACTGGGCAGTCCAAATGAAAGATAAGCACCTAAAAGATACACAAACAAGTGTATATATGTGTGTATATGAGTATGTGTATGTTAAATGCAGGTCTGTGTATATGTATGTATATATATTATAGGAGTATTTGTTATCACACATGCATTAGCGGGCTGCCGACAAGTTCACGCTGTGTTCTGCACAAATACATGAATATATCGTCTACTATATAATTGCTGTCTTATCATAAGACTTCTGACCCTTCTTTGTGTTTATCACAATTTCCCCTCTATTGTTTACTTGAGACGCATTGAGCTAAGGTCAAAGTCAAACTCTTTCGTCCGATTTCTCTTTCGAGATTTGTTATTTCATCTACCAAACACACATGTGTATCTTTGACTTTATATATAACATACAGGCATATATATTTAAGACCTTACAATTTACACATGTGTGTGTTTACAGAGTGTGCTCAGATATGACGGTGCAGAGGGGACCCGCAGCATCAATGTTGATTACCATTTCCCAGCAACAAAACAGGGTGCATTTTTCATTTATTTATGAAAAAAATCAAATGCATGGAACTATAACAACACACATAATTTTCTTTTAATACATGCACACAATACAATTTATTTAAATTTTAATTGTATTTTTAGGCCTTCTATAATATGGGCATTTCAACACAAAAGTCAACCGCACACTACATATATTTTTATATTTTATTGAGTTTACTGATTTGATTGACATTATTGATTTTAGCTTATGCCAATCCTTATCGATGCTGCAAGTTGCATTACGATCGGATAAGAAACAGCTAAGATATGCAGCGGACAATTTTTTTAACTGCTTATTGAAACATAAAGTATAGGGTGTCCTACAGTCGGTTATGTTCGACGAAGCTGCTCTATCATTACTGGTTTTCTTTTTATTTGATATCATTTTTAATTTTAGACTTTTTATTCCAAGTTTATCCATAACTTGTAATAAAATTTAAATTTAAATTTAAAATTTAATTTTAAAATAATTCTTAATTTGTATTTTTACATTCTCTGTCGACTGGTCATTGTTGACATTAAACAAACAAATAAATTAGAATAACTTTCGTTTTCTTAACATGGTCATTGGCTATGGCAACTATTAAACATTTCTGTTTAATTGTAGTTTATTACTCTAGTTAGTAACGCTAGTAGGAGTTCTTTAAATTGAGAGCAACTAACAACCTCAAGTCAGTTGAATTTAAAATTTAAAGCAGAAACGTTGCGATTGTGGGCCCAAAATAAACCTTGTTCAAGTGAAATTTATAATATTTGTATGAACAATTACAATGCAATTAATAGTATTGTTCTTAATAATAGTGTTAGCCACTAAATCGGGGCAGATTTATATATATGATCGCAATTTGACCAACGAACAATGCATCAAATTCACAATGATTTGCCATTTAGTGCGCGATTCGCCTGCTGACTATGATGACATTTTTTCGGATGAGTATTCTAAAGACGAGCATAGGACTAAAATTGACGCTGAGATCGAAGAAGCCAAGTGCATACCGGAAAATCTCTCACCCACGGAGCTACAAACGTTTTGGATGCAAGTCAGACGCTGGCAACGGGAAATCGAGCGAAATCTTTTGAAAGAAAACATATTCACAATACATCAGATGCCAGATCGTTCAATCAAGGTTGATTTTTGGAGCACACATAATATACAAGAGGCTATCACATGCCAATATCCTAACCTATCCCAAACTTTAGAAAATAATGAGTCAGGTAAACCTAACCAGAATAACACGATAGATAATGCAACCAAATGCCAAGAACAATCGGAGCTAGGTCTTTGGATAAGTCTACAGATACAATCTGCAAAATCTTTGAACAATTTAAGCCAACAATCACCTGATATGTTTGACAAACTGGAGCACATGAAGTGCTATGCCTACGGAATTCTAAGAGACAGAACGGAGGTCATACATGACAATCTAGATGCCATACTGGAACTGAAAGAACTTCATGAACCGCACCGTTCAGAGGCCACTGGAAATGCAGTCTTAGATCTACAACAACTTACGCTAAGATTGGATAACCTAAATGGACAAAAAATAAGTAGCATTGCCAATAGCAAATGCTGCAGCAGCTGGTCAGCTCAGGTGGAAAACATAAATAGCATAATTCACAATCAAAACTCAACTATTCAAAACTTAAAACCTGCTAATGCAAATTTCAAAGACCTTAAGCAGCTACAGGATGCACTAAATGAGAAGCTAAAACACCAAAACAATCGTGATTTTTTTAAAGAAACCCCAAATAATTATGCCACAACTGCTCCAAAGAAATGTTGCGGCGATTCTAAACATCGCATGGATGATTTAGGAATTATTCTAAATAACCTTAACTTGGCCAATTTTTCAACTGCACGCTTATCAACGAATCAAAACGTTCTGAGTGTCATTACTTCTGATGCAAGATTATATTTAGCTGTAGAACAGAGCCAGTTGAATAATTTGCACGCAATTTGTGTTCAATGTAAAGAGAAACGAGCTGGATGCAATAAACCACAAAAGAAGCAGAATTTCAACCAGAGTCTGGATTATTTAGATAAGCAAGTAGAGCAAATAAAAACCAGGCAAGAGTTACAAAAAAGACTGCGAGATATTCAAACAAGACTAGACAACGTTTTGGCACAGCAGGCGCAAAATTCCAAAAACGATCACAATAAAAACTCAACATCTAATTTTAGAGAGCCAGAGAATTCTAGCTCTACGATTCCTGGTGACAAAAAATTAACTGAAAAACAAACTGAAAATAATAAGGAAGCTGCAATACCAGGTGACGATAAAAAATCAACCGAACTGGCGAAACAAATTGAAAATAGTAAGGAATCCGCCAAAAAACAAGCTGAAGGAATCCGGGAGCTGGCAAACCAATTGGATGAGAATTTTAATAAAAAAACGAAGGAGCTTGAACTATTGGCTGCTGCAAGTGCTGACTTGAAAAACAGCATTGAGCAGCGCTTAAAGAAGTTAGAAGACTCAGCTGCTAATAAAAATCCAACTAAAACTCCTCCAATAAATCCAGATATCATTAAAAGATTGAATATGCTGGAACAGAATTATCGCAAGCTATTGGCAGAGAACACTGCTGCAAGAAATCGTAAATTAGAAGCCATCGACACGATGAAGAAACGCATGGAAATAATCAACGAGAAAATAGAGAGTAACAAAGTGAATGCCGCAAATTGCTCTAACTACTGTGATTTTGGCGATCTGCCATCGGCCCAGGAATTACAGCAAAGATTAGACACTTTGTACAGCCAACTAAAGCCAACTAGAAATTAATTCATAATTTACGAGATGTATTGCTTTGCTGCTAATAAATAAAAATAAATGACTTAATATGATTATAATTTTCACTCATATGGTTTCCTATTTTACTACAGCTTTTTTTTGTTGTTGTAGGAATCTAATTAATCTACGCGGTTTCAAATTTTGCATAATTTTTGGTAGTGTGATATTAATCAATCTAGGCAGTTTGAAATTGGCACAAACACAGACTTTTCTGCTAATCAATAAATAAATAATAAATAATTGATAAATTCAATATTATGGTGTGACTTTAATGTTGTCACATTTTCCTATAGTTTCTGTTGCATACTTTCAATCTAGGCAATTTGAAATTTGCGCCAAACGCAAAACGCGTTTTGGCATTTATACAATTGAACCGAGTTGGCAGCACCGCACAAGCAATCAGCTGTCGTTCAACACGTGCACTTTTTTATACCGTTTGAATATCGGCGTGCGTCATTTGTTGTACATTTCAACGAAATTAAATTAATTGCATTCAATTATTTGAAAATGCATGATAATACACCTCCGCGTCCCGCCGATATCGGGGACGACGACGATGGCTTTATGGAGGAAGTTGTGCTGGACGACAATGCGCCCATGGACCCGGATCTCGACGATTTGGAAATGGAGGAAATCACATTGGCCGAGCTGGAAGGTCGCCTGGCGGCCTTGTCGGACGACGACGACGACAACGGAGAGGAGGAGGCACGCATTGCTGCCATCAGAGACGACGCCGTCTGCACCTTCGTCAAACACACTGGTCCCGTCTTTGGCTGTGGCCTGCATCCACGCTTCGAGTGGGCGGTGACGGGGGGCGAGGACGATCAGGCGTATGTGTGGGACGTGGGCACGGGCGAGGTGCTGTTTGAAATCTCTGAGCACAAGGACACCGTCACCGAAACGCACTTTAATCACGATGGCAGCTATCTGGCCACCGGCGACATTGCCGGCGAGATCTTTGTCTTCAAGGTTACCGAACAGCCCAGCGAGCGTCCCATCTTGACCAAAGTCTGGGAATACTCCATGTCCGACATGACCTGGATGTCCTGGCACCGTGGTGCCAACGTCCTCCTAGCCGGCGCCGACAGTGGCGAGATCTACGTCTGGCGCATACCCAGCGGAGAGTGCAAGATACTCCCCGGACACTCCTCGCGCTGCGAGGCCGGCGAACTCTCCGGAGACGGCAAAAAGCTCTTCACAGTCTACGTGGACGGCGTAATCAAACTGTGGGACATCAAGACCTGTCAGGTGCTGATCGAGGTGAACGAACAGCACCCGCTGAGCTTCGGGGAGGTGATACACGCCGTCGTTGCCTGTGATCGCGATTCGCCCTTGTATCTGTGCGCCGAAGGAGAAGGTACGTGGGGATGCAAAAAACATCCATCTACATCGGTGATATTGATATAGAAATAGGGTTCATAACATTGCGCTAATGCACGTAATAGGCAGAAGGAGGCGTGGCAGATCCCATAAAGTATATATGAATATTCGTGATCTGTCTGTCCGTCTGTTAGAACGCGTCGTTCTTCGACTCTCCACAGCCGAACTCTCGCTGGCCGAAGTCTCGTTGGCTAACTCTCGCTGCTCGAACTAACGCTTGCCTAGCTCTCGCTTGCTAACCCATCTCTTGCTGGGTCCACTGTCATCGGCCGAGCTCTCGCTGGTCCGACTCTCGCTAACCGAACTCTTGCTGGCCGAACTCTAAGTGGGCCAACTATCGCTGGTCGAAGTCGCGATTACCTAACTCTCGCTGACCAAACTCGCATTGGCCGGACTCTCGCTGACCGAGCACTCGATAACCGAACTCTCCCAAGCCCAACTCTCGCTGGCCGAACTCTCGCTGAGCTAACTCTCATTACCCCAATTCTCGCTAGCCCAACACTCACTGACCCAACTCTCGCTGGCACAATCCCAAGTTCTATTAATAAAGTTCTATCCCTCTGTATCAGGCAAGCTGCTCTTTTGCACCAACAACGGACCGGTGAACGTTGTGCAGACGAATCACGGCATTGAATGCGTTGCCTTTGCGCCCTCAGGGTCGTCTTTGAAACTGGTGGCTTGTGGATCTCTGGAAGGACACATATCGATATGGGACTATGCCAAGTATACGCTGCGCACAGTGTGCGAAAGTCCCACACCAAATGACGCCGTACTGCGGTAACTTAAATTAAACAAATTAAAGTTTTTTAGTTTAAATATGCTGATTTCTTTCAGTGTCAAATGGCTGAACGAGCATACCATCATGGCATCCACAACACAGGGTAGTCTTAATGCCTTCGATGCTCGTACTGGAGCTCTGAAGTTTACGCTTACTGGACACCACTATCATGTATATGAATTTGCTTACAAGCCACAAGATAATGTGCTGTTGTCTGTCTCGGAGGACTCCAAAGCGAAGATATACCATCTACCAGCTCTGGGAGATTAGATGTGATTAGCTTAGTTATGTTTTTGTATTGAATACATTTAATGATTGGCTAGTTTTATATATATACATACCAATGTATGCAGAAATTTTACAAAGAAAATTAAAATACAGAGATATATTTCATAAATGATGTAGATTTGTAATTCGCCTAGCTTATGTTAAAAAGGCTGTTAACTGAGTTTTACAATTACACTCAAGATACAGAAACAAAAATGATGGTAGGAAAGTTCGGAACTTCTGAGCGTTTCAACGTTGCATCTAGGCAATTAAAATCAAAGCTGCAGTTTAAATTTAAATCGAACCAAACCGGTAGCGCAATTTAAACGTATTATCCCCAACCTAACAGAAACCGAAATTTTGGGAAATTAGTTTTTGTTATACTATTACTAGTCAATTCAATAATGAGGCAATAATTTTTTTATAACATTTTAAGTACATTTCAAGAAATAGGAGACTCTTAAACAAATATAGTTTTCCTATTTTTCTTTTGTACCTGTGATTAGAACCAAGATTTTATTTATTGTAAAAGCTTCTTTCTACGTGATAAAATACTATGTTTGAGATGGTTACGCACTGCAACCTAATGGATTTAGATACAGGCAATAGAAAAATAGATAGAACATAGTATATTTATATTACCCGAACCTAATTGTAACTATTTATACAAGATTTGCAGTATTGTACATTAGGATATAATTTTAGGATTTCTAAGCTGAACCATAGACTTTCAAACTGGACCTACATAGTTATTACTTTCGTTATACAGGTACACATTTATTTCACTTGCAGTTCTCTTGTAGCTGTGATTAGAAGAATCGTTAAAACTTTGTTGAACTACATATTTCCAAAGAATAGCCATTTATAAAATGGGGTTCGGAGATATTCTTCCTAACTGTGTTCGATGTTTTGAACTCAAGATTTGCAAACAAATACTATTTATTAAAGGGGAATTTAGCTAGCTCTGCAGCCTAGTTTAGAGATAATATTTTTCTGCTTTGTATGTGCTAGATTGATTTTCTCAGTGCAGGCTAAGCGAAACTGCAAACTGCACTCTTTATTTTGCATAGAACTTCACTCTCGGGCATGCGTGGAAGGCGACTAAGAGACGGCGACTATTACACTTGCTCGGCTGTTAGTAGAGCACTTTGACTAAATTTTAATATTACAAGCGGGGTGTATGTGAGTGTGTAGTGCATGTATATGTGTGGGGGTGTATCTGTGTGAGTGTGGGTCTGAGTATAGTTCCTGTCTCGCACACTCGCAAGTTAAAACCCAAACAGAGCGCGCCGCTCTACAATTGTCTGAAATTTTGTGTTGGATTTGTGTTTATTATTATTATTATTATTGTATTTTTGTTGTTTCAGTTGTTTATTAAGCTCTTTCGAGTGTTGTGTGGACGCTGCAGTCTCCGTGCATCCCAACAAGAATCACTTTCATTCAGTTCCATTCGGATTTTCGAGCCGTGCGCTACGTTTGCTTATTTATTCGGGCGCCCAAGTGAATAAACTATGAATAAGCCAAGCCCATGGTGCGAGTGTATGCGAGTGTGTGTGAATATATATTAATCAGCTCCGGTTAAGCCTCAACTGAAGATGCCCCCGTTTTGCAATAAGCAGCATTAGTTTAGCAAAGTGTGCATCTATCAAAAATTATCATAAAACTGATAGTTTAATAAATAACTCGTGACGTGAAATGCGAGAGAAAATGAAAATAGTATTAATGCAAATTGCATATGGAAGTGATCCATCATATGATATTCTTTCTTTCATTTTTTGGGGCGCAATAGCTAAAAAAAACCAAAACCGAAGTACAACAACACAAACAACAATAAAAGTCAGAAACCACAGTTAATCAACGACAAAAACAAGTCGCAGTCTGCAGGGTATACCTATATGTAGTTGCTTATGTATGTGTAGTAGGTCTATACGAGCAATTGCATGAATTCCGCAATACGTGAAATCAAATTGTACCTCAGTTTGTGGAAAAAATACATGAAACATATCAAAGTTGTTACCGTAGTTGTAACCGCTTCTCCGACTGGTAGAAATACCGACCCTCAGTTCATAACAAATACATGAATGTTTACTGCACATTGGACTATAGTTTAACAGAGGTTTAAAAGGTTCAGCATTTGCAGGGCGAATTGGAAACAAATACTGAATAAGTAGTTAGTTCGGCCAATTGATAGTTTTTTGTAACACTTATTCCCAACGCCGCCCTTAGGGACCTTAACTGATAGTATTTATTAAACTTATTGTTAAGATGTTGATATAGGTTGAGTTGGATGCTTTTCAACGCACACACTTTTCATGTATTGTTCACAACGCATAAACGCAGTTTATGTTAGTTAGCCTGTGGCTGTGTGGCATGCGTGTGTCTCTTTGGCAACTTTTACAATTAGATTACCAGAAACAACAACAACAACAACAACAATAATAATAACAATCGCAGCTACCTATTGACTGTAAGCATTATAGTTGACAATGACTGAATCTCAGGCCACTATAAAAGGCAGGCGCTATCATTCTGTGCAGCACAATTGAGATACAAACATAGGTATACGCCGTATGTCTGTATGTCAGAGTTTATTGGGATTACGATCATCACACAATTGAATTATCACAGTTTGAAATGTCACATACACGCGCCCAGCGATCCCCACGCCAAGAGCGCTTTAGTTATGGGTTCAGACAGACATCCATACTATACTATATGGCATATACATATATAATTTAGTATACATTAGTTTGTGTATTATACTTGACTTGTACGAATTCGGCTGGCTAATAATAAGCTCAAGCGTTTCACAAAAGCCTCATAAAATATTATAGCAGAGATAGCCCAAACGATTTAGTTAGATTAGCTTAAGAACTTGTATGTAGAGTTAATTTCACTCTATTATAAAATGTTTAATGTTTCGCAATGTTTACAGTTCAGCGATTGATGTACAAGTTCAGGGTGATGTTGATTTCTTGTTCAGTGTAAACTGATAACACGCAAACCGGAAGATTTCTTATCAAATTCATTGGTTTTAAGAAACTACAATTTATGCTTTGAATTAACTTTGAATAGAATGCTGAGAACAATTAAAATAAATGCTAAAAGCTCTTTAATTATATAATATATTTCATACATTTAATATAGCACATAAAAATAAAGTTTTCATTGTTAATTTGTTCAAGAAAGCAAAACTAATCGGTTAAAAATATATTATTTTAGTTGGAATTGAGTTATTGTGAATTGTCTATTTAAACGTCACTTTTATTAAAGACAATTTAATATACTTCTGCGAAATCGTTTGATTTTCCCATGTAGTATTGTTCTTCATTCATGAATTCAGTTTGCAAAATGTATTTATTTTAAATATATATTTATTGACTAAATCAATGAAATATTAAAACTGATTTGTTAAATAATTTTATAGTTTTTTAACACAGCAATAAATGTAGCTGCCTCTTTTGCCCAGTGGCAAATAAATTCGGCCACGAGTAGTAGTATTATTTATTTATTTAGTTACTAGTTTTCAAACTCACTAAACCTCCAAACAAATAAAATACTTCACATCTAACGGATGTTTATTTTTTATGAATTGCTGTTACTATAGTTATTAACTTATACAATAGGGTGTCACACTAATTGCATAGTATAAATAATCCCAATTATAGGGTAAATGACAATGAAAGCTTTTTTCTCACATAATTATTTTGAACCCGCACCCAGTGATGTTTTAGGTAAATAAGATTGTGATGTTTATGAGTTGAACAAATTTTCAGTGGTTCTCACAGTGCAATAAAAATCAGCGTTAATGGGAAATTGATTAGATGATTAATAAACACTCTAAAATTGATCAACAAGCGTTAATAGCATGTACTTAAGTTAGTAAAAGCAGCTTAATGAATGAAGCAGATAGGTTTTAAAATCAGCGTTGCTTATCAAAATTTTATTTAATAATTTCATATTATTTTATATTGATAACAGTATTCTAATTGTTGTTTATACTTTGCACATATTTTAATTCATAAATCTAGCATATTCAGGCTACACTGATTAAAATATAGAAAAGCTTTTGACATGGGTTTGTAGTATTTTTATTTGATGTATCTAATCAAGAATGAGGCCTAAAACTGTCAGCTTCATAAATGCCACAATCATAAAGCTTCAGCTGAATGGAAAAGCGTGGACTTTACCCGTAGTATTTGTACGTCTAATTAATTGTCTATAATGTCCATCAAAGCCATTGGCATATTCGTATGCATTTGCATAAGAAATCAAAGGCGAAATCGGAATAAATTGATATGAATCTGTGCGGTCTCAACCGTTGACTAATTAGCCAACAATTGTAGATAAAAAGCGTACGAAAAACCACAGAGATATGGATATGATACGCCAGACAGGTCAATGACTAATCGGGCATCGTAATATATACCCCATATGTACATATGCTTTATGTTGACTGAAGAGCTTTGTAATAGTTTTGGTTTTTATCAACAATGTTTAAAGAGCGCATTCCACAAAACTTGCTCTCTTGGCGGCAAAACTGCACGTGCTTTTCGGTATGTCTGTTTGTATTTAGACATAAACACTCACATACGGTGTGGCCAAGTTCGCTTTTTACCAGTCGAGTCTGGCTTTTTGGAAGAAAAAATATGTAATCAACAAAAAATTAAAGGAAAAAGGGCCAACATTTACAGTACATTGGGGAGAACCCATAAAATCCTAACCATGTAATTGGTTAGTTGGGTTAATCAATATTTCCAAACTACAATAATTCTGCAAAACAAGAAACATATATTTGACTATAAGATGACCATTCATTTAAATCGAAATATCATCAATAGTGTAATATAGCATTTTTGGCTTTTAATGTTGCTGAATTTTATATTAATCTTCGATTTTGTGTATTCTTTTTCTATTAAAACGTCACAAAATGAAATCTTTTAAAGTTTGTTTTGAAAGATTTAAAAACCAATTCACGCCAAAATGTGTAGAGATATCTGTGTGTAATAGAAACTAAAAATGAATTTACAAAACAAATGAATTTCGGAATTAACTTTCGATATTGATCAGATTGTGGTCTCAATTGTTGGAAAACTTAAGAATATTTTAGCTCATTTTAAGCTTTATTTGTGTGTTAACAGCTTTTATTCTCTAAAACAAAATTGGCAGCACTGCCCACATAACTGAATATTATGCAGAAATTCGAGCTATTCTTGCATCATGCTAGCCACGACGCCTCTGCTCTATGTTTGAGAAAGGGAGTTCTTAAAAGAGAGCCAAGAGAGTCTAAGAGCGGGCAGAGTTTGGGTCTAGGTCTAGCTAACTGTCGTACGTATTTATTACAGGTAACGTCTGATTTAGGGCGCGGAAGTAAACCGATGAGAGAAAATGCAGCGCTTTATGGCAGCTCATAAATAATAATAATAATAATAAATGACAAAAAAGTAGTGAAGAGTGCAGCAAGAGAGAGGTGAGAGAGCGTTGACACAGCTGGCGTATGTACGTACAATAAAAAACAGAGCACAAACGCAAAGCCAACGTTGAAGTAAAGCAAGAGCGAAACGTGAAGCATGAAACGTGAAACGTAAGCGTAAAACGCAATACGTAATACGTAAAACGCGAAACGCAAAAGTCGCAAGCCGTAACGCCGCGCATAAAGAGCAAAAACATTTCGATTTCAAACTTAGTTTGGCTGCAGAGCGTGCAAAGCGTGGTCGATCGCTGAGCAGCAACATTGGAAAAGCGCGCGCACGTCCGTCTTAAATTAAATCGAATTGAAACTTTTCTTTTTTAATAAACTTTTCCTTTTTTCCAAAACGGGAAAAGCGACAATTCTAAGCTGAAAATGCAGCTGCAGCCACAGCGAACTCTTAACGTGCTATCAAACTAAAAAAGCTAAGCAAACACGTGTGTGCCGGTGTCGGAGTTTGTGATTGATGGAAGTACAGCCCAAAACCGAGGCCAAAGTGTAGCATATAATATATACATACATATATGCCTAATATATATATACATTTATATATATGACTATATAAACAGCATGTGTAGAACCCGCAAAAAATCAAACAAAACACAAAATTCTGCTTAAAACAACCACGCTGGCAGTCGGCGCGCAGTCTGATAAAAAATAAAAAAAAAAACGTTGGGTCGAGCAGCGATAAAAACTTATGAATATGTATAAGTCTACAGTGCATTTACTTTTATAACAAAACAATTTCAGTTTGCAATACCAAAAAAGCGCGCCTATACCATAAAGCCGAATACAATTTAAGCAGCTTTTTTGGGCATCCGAATAAAAAACAAACAATACAAAATGACGCGTATACAAGCCACAGACACGCTGATACCCCGCCAGGTGTTCGATGAGCCCGCCGAATCCGCAGCAGCTGGCAAAGCACGTGCTCGCAGCGACTCTACGGCGGACAGTTCCAGCCAGGGCTCCGGCGTCAAGCTCAAGAAGCAGATCGGACTGCTCGATGGCGTGGCCATCATTGTGGGCGTCATTGTCGGCTCCGGCATCTTCGTCAGCCCCAAGGGCGTGCTCATCTCCTCCGGCTCCATCGGACAGTCGCTTATCGTCTGGGTGCTCTGCGGCGTGCTCAGCATGGTGGGAGCGCTCTGCTACGCGGAACTGGGTAAGTCATCCGTCAGCTAAATTATCACTGAGACAGCAACTTTTTTTTGTAGCTGCAAACAGCAATTACAAGACCGTCGCACACCTGTGTTAACTAGTTCACAACCTCAGGGATTTATACGCAAGCTAAGCACTTTGACAGAAAGTGGTTCATAAAGTGTACAAATATATCCAATAAAAACAAATAAAATACTCGCATAAAATATAAAATAACTTAAAACACCCTTTTGTACTTTTTTAGAGTAGAGTCTAAAAAAAATAAAATATATGCATAACTTATAAGTAAATTAAATAATGCTAACTCCAAGAGAAAATGGGTTTGACGAAGTAGGGCTAGTAGTGAAAAAAAAGTTTATAATATATATGAGCAATTCTCCCAAAAAGGGGCCACCTAAAATTGAAAAGTTATCGAATCTTTTCGGCATTGATATATGTTATAGCCCTAGCGAAACTAAAAATTTTGATATGGTGTTTGGGGGGGTGGGGGGCGTGGCTCCCACGTTATAGGGTGTCAAAGTTTTGGGTAGTATAATTTTCAAATGTTAATAACTCTTACAAGGCTAAACCGATTTGAACATACTATATGTCGATTTCATATAGAATTGTCTAAATTTTCATAAAAAAATATTTTTTTTTTTTAATTAATTTTTTATATTTAAAATTAAAATTAAAATTTTTTTTTAATTTTGAACCCTGAATTCCCCCTTCGATTTTTTTCTAAAATATCTCAAAATGATCCTTACTTCATTACCTAAGTACCTGCCAAGTTTCGTTTTGGGACAGCCAGAAACATGGACGCTACAGGTGATTTTGTAACGCAGGGTCAATGAAAATCGTGTCTCCTATACGGTGTGTAAGGTACTGATTTTGATAACACTGGCCGACAAATTTTTCGAAAGTCGAGACCTTTAAAATTTTATTTTCGATCCCCAAGCGTTTTGGAGCGCTGATTTCAAAAATCGACACCAAAAAATTATTTACCTACTCGTTCTCCAGATATCGGGCGATATATATTTGGTCGATGGTAGGTGCATATAAACTAGCATAAAATCAAAACGGCCAAACCGATTACCGTTATGTTGGTTTTAAATGAAAGATTAAAGTTGCCCACACATATTCTTAGTACATTATAAGAAGATTGGACGCATAGTTTCCTCCCTACATGAAAACTACCGCACTTGCAATCAAATTTTTGGAAAATTTTTCAATTTCAGACGAAATTTTTTTAGCAAGCTCGATAAAAAAAATTTTTTTTTCTTACATATCATAAGATATGTCAATTTCACGTTTTTTGGTATATCCGTCGTTAATATTGGTCATTTAGTTATTAAGTTATAAGGGAATAACGAAAAACACCCGAATCACGCTTCATGTATTTTGGTCACAGAATGGAATGCCGCAGAATTTTAACAGCTAGTGCGCGTAACCAAAATACTACATGCAGCGTAACTCGGGTGTTTTTCGTTTTTCGCTTATAACTTCAAAACTAAATGGCCAATATTAACGAGGGATATACCAAATGACGTAAAATTTATATATCTTATGATATTGAAAAAAAAAAATTTTTTTTTTTAAGGTTACCAGAAAATTTGCGTCCGAAATTGAAAAATGTTCAAGAAATCTGATTGCAAGTGCGGTAGTTTTCATGTAGGGAGGAAACTATGCGTCCAATCTTCTTATAATGTACTAAGAATATGTGTGGGCAACTTTAATCTTTCATTTAAAACCAACATAACGGTAATCGGTTTGGCCGTTTTGATTTTATGCTAGTTTATATGCACCTACCATCGACCAAATATATATCGCCCGATATCTGGAGAACGAGTAGGTAAATAATTTTTTGGTGTCGATTTTTGAAATCAGCGCTCCAAAACGCTTGGGGATCGAAAATAAAATTTTAAAGGTCTCGACTTTCGAAAAATTTGTCGGCCAGTGTTATCAAAATCAGTACCTTACACACCGTATAGGAGACACGATTTTCATTGACCCTGCGTTACAAAATCACCTGTAGCGTCCATGTTTCTGGCTGTCCCAAAACGAAACTTGGCAGGTACTTAGGTAATGAAGTAAGGATCATTTTGAGATATTTTAGAAAAAAATCGAAGGGGGCATTCAGGGTTCAAAATTAAAAAAAAAATTTTAATTTTAATTTTAAATATAAAAAATTAATTAAAAAAAAAAAAATATTTTTTTATGAAAATTTAGACAATTCTATATGAAATCGACATATAGTATGTTCAAATCGGTTTAGCCTTGTAAGAGTTATTAACATTTGAAAATTATACTACCCAAAACTTTGACACCCTATAACGTGGGAGCCACGCCCCCCACCCCCCCAAACACCATATCAAAATTTTTAGTTTCGCTAGGGCTATAACATATGTATATCAATGCCGAAAAGATTCGATAACTTTTCAATTTTAGGTGGCCCCTTTTTGGGAGAATTGCCCATATGTATGTACCTGCATAAATAATAATTTAGTTATATTAATATCGGCAAAAATATGTAGGTATGCAATATATAAAAAAAAATAAATAAATAAAAATCTGGCATAACTTTAAAATTAATCTTAATATAATAAATAAAAATATATTCAAAAACTATTACAAAAATGTAGACATATTATAAAGAAATGCTCTTCGAATTTTACAGCCTCTTTAACACCAAAATAAATAGTAAACAATATATAATTAACTTGTTTGTTTAACGTCACCTTGAACTCGCTTAGGTAAAGCTACAGATAAGATGCTCAAATATTAGCCAACTTCTATGCTTCAGTATGCTGCATTCACCTGTACCATTGTTAATTATCTAAATTCGAAATTAGTTATAAGGAGAACATAGATTTTAAATATCAATTTACATAGATTGATTTCATCAAATATTAATGTGTCGTATAAAGTGCGGATATGATACTTAATAAGGCATATCAAATTCCAGTAACATTCATATAAAATTAGCTTATCACAGAATATAATTATTATTTAACACTGATTTTTATTCATTTAATAAAACCCTATAATAGATATTTTGGTGTTTATTATTTATTTTAATCAGAGTGAACCCATAAAGTGTGTGAGGAATATTAACTTGGTAGAAACTAAGCAGGGTAAGGCATACTTATACCATAAACTCTATAAGGGTGGAAATAATTCCATGTCTTGTTTTAGCTTAGCAAAAAAAAGATCACGCTCGAGTTTTGGGCTGTTTTTTCATATAGTACACATAAATTATTTGAAACAGCTGTCGTCTGTAGACAGCTTTTATCAAAAGAAACCAGTTTTGTTTTATTAAAACTTGAACTAGACAGTTATTCAAACACGAAAGCTTCTTATTATTATGAGTAAAGTTATTTAAATATGAAAGCTTCTTATTATTACGAGTAAAGTAAACACTGCACTGCACAAAAAAACCAAGGAAAATACGATAAAATAAATACAGTACAATGCCCCAGTATAATGAAGAGGAGCAGCAAAAGCTAGAGAGAAAAATATTTATTTTATTAAAACAAATACTTTTAAGTGGGAATAGATAAGAGTTCGCTGATCAACTTGGCTATGAGCGCACTATGATAAGACAATAGAGTAGCCAGTTTGATTGCTAAAGCGTATTATCAGTTGAATAAGAGGACCGTAAATACCAAGTGATAAAGATATAAAAATAGGGTGATACGGAGATGGAGAGAGACACAGAGGGAAATGGCAGGGAGCACATACTACTCAACAACTAACCCTACTCTCAACTTCTGTTTTCCAGGCACCATGATACCAAAGTCTGGCGGGGATTATGCCTATATCGGCACAGCATTTGGACCATTGCCTGCCTTTCTATATCTCTGGGTTGCACTGCTGATTCTTGTGCCCACGGGCAATGCCATTACGGCGCTCACATTTGCTCAGTATCTGCTGAAACCCTTCTCGCCCTCCTGCGAGGCACCCGTGGAGGCAGTTCAGCTCCTAGCAGCTGCCATGATATGTAAGTACAAGACACGCCATCTTTTATGTCGGTATTGAAACATTGAAATTATTAACTGATTTAAAAGAGCTCTATTTATTTAGGTAGTTATATAGTAAAATAAGTTTAGGCTAATTAGCAAGGAATCTCAGGAATATATATCAATCTCAGAAGGAATATCAATCAAACAAACGCTATTATGGGCACAATGCAATATATCCACTTGTTGGAGTTGATCTGCATTTTTTCCAGCGTCGTAACCTTTAAAATTGATTATTTGGTTACAAAAACTGGATATCCCAGAGGGACAATTATCAAAGTTATTAAATATTTTCAAAAAATAACAAGAGCAATTTTCTCACTTTTTGTATAAAAAGGCATAAAGGTCATATCTTAAAATATCCAACTGTAGCAACTGCTTGATTAATATTGTCTTCAAAGAAACTGTAAACTAATTTTGTCCAAAATTGGTTGACTATAATTGTTTAATGTTCACATACTGGCATAAAAGATGGCTCACCCTATATTGTGGGTTTTCCTTTCGATAAACAAGTCTAACTATTTCCTTCACTATTTCCTCAGGTGTACTGACACTCATCAACTGCTATAACGTCAAGTGGGTGACGCGTGTCACGGACATCTTCACGGGCACCAAGGTGGTGGCCTTGCTGGTTATTGTAGGTGCCGGAGTCTGGTACCTGCTGGCAGGAAATACGGAGCATTGGGATCAGCCGTTTAGCGGCGGTTATTTGGAGCCCGGCTACATAGCCTTGGCATTCTACAGCGGTCTATTCTCATATTCCGGCTGGAACTACTTGAATTTCGTTACGGAGGAGCTTAAGGATCCGTATCGCAATTTACCACGTGCCATATGCATTTCTATGCCGGTCGTCACGATTATTTATATGATCACAAATATAGCATACTTTTCGGTGCTCTCGACTGATGAAATTATTGCATCGGATGCTGTGGCTGTGACCTTTGGCGATAAGATGCTCGGGTATCTCTCCTGGATCATGCCCATCGCTGTGGCCTGCTCCACCTTCGGCTCCCTCAATGGCGCCATCTTCGCCTCGTCCCGCTTGTTCTTTGTGGGAGCACGCAACGGGCACCTCCCAGCGGCTATTTCGTTGATAAACATCAACTGCCTGACGCCGGTGCCATCGCTGATATTCCTGGTAAGATGGTAAACATTGAATAACTTTATAACTAATTAACCGATTTAGAAAAATGAAGTATTTTAATTTAGTTCGATTCAGTAGAATTTGTTTAGACTAACTTTGAAAACAAAATCAATCAAATAGCCGCTGTTATGGAACCGAATATAATATACTATTGGTTTTATTTTCATTGTCACCTCAGAAGATATAGTGATAATTCTTTTACAGATTGAATTCACGTTTCTAAAAGTTGTCGATTTAAATTAATCGATTTACAATTAGCAAAGTTAATAAACTATTAATTTCATAACAAAGTACATTCAAAATACAAAACGTAATACTTATCGTTGCTTCAATTGTCCTATCATAGTATGTCTAAACAAATTTAACTAGATCGAAGTAAACAAAAATAACTTAATTTTTGAACTTTATAAAAATCGGTTAAAGATTTTGAATGTAATTCAATGTATACCTATCGACATACTAGAAGATTGTGCACCCTGTATATGTATGTATGAGTTATCTAATAAATTTCCTACAATCTCTGCCTTTACAGTGCGTTATTACGCTGCTGCTGCTGTTCATTAAGAACATTTACGTGCTGATCAACTACGTTAGCTACGTGGAGGCGCTCTTCACGCTGATATCCGTGTCGGGACTTCTTTGGTTACGTTATAAACAGCCCAAGACGGAGCGTCCCATACGGGTCAGTCTGGCGTTGCCCATTATCTATCTGATCGTTTGCCTGTTCCTGGTGATCGCCTCCTGCACGCAGTCGCCCATGGAGGTGGGCGTGGGCACGATTATTATACTGTCGGGCATTCCGGTATACTATCTGACGATACAGAACCCGGTGCAGTGGCTGGCGGACACGTCGCAGGCCATAAATATGTGGTGTTCGAAGTTCTTTATCTGTATGCCAAATCAGGAGAAGTTCGACTGAGTGTAGGTGTTGATGGACTCAAGTGCCTTACTCAATGTACGATTGAATGCGTTATGCTAATTAGTGTGCTAAGCCTCAATTATATTGATATCTAAGTCGCGTGTACGATTAGGTTTATATCTATATATAATAGAACGCACAATGGGCTTTTCCATGTAGGGTTTATTTAGTGTAAATAAGAATTATGTGGAAACTGAATCAATTACAATCACACAAGACACTTTTAGTGCGTACAAATTAAATATAATATTTTGTAAATTTACAAATAAATTCATGAGTTCCTCAGCCTTTAAGCACAATAATCCAAAAGGAAACCGACACGGTGAAGATTATATGAATACTTATAAAAATGTTCACATTTTCGAGATATTACATTTATTATTGTATACAATAAGTACAAATAAGTATATTATTTACCTAATTTTATACTTGTGTATATCGAATTATTTTCTACAAAAATAAATAAAGATCAACGTCAAATACCATTTTGAAAAGTGAAAGCCGTTATCGGCATTTAAACGTAGCGCCAAAAGCTTTTTCACTCTCTCAAAAAGCTTACTATCATTTCAACGAGCGAGCCGGTAAAGCAGCGAGTGAGCGAGCGGCAAGCGACGAGTAACGATCGCTGCCGACTCCGACAAATGACAGTACAAAAGCTGTGCGTAGGCGAAACGGTTGTTCAAAAGACCGTCGAACGGTTCCGCTGACAGACGCGTTGCCTGCCACGCGCCTCTCTCGAGATACCTCGTGAAATGTGCATTAATCAGTGAAAATTGCCAAAAATAACACCAAAAAAATACAACATAAATTAGAAATTACGTAAAGAATTATTTTTTTTTTGCAATGGCGCTGAGGGAAATTACCTGCTACCTGTTGATCGCTTCAGTCTGCTGGACAACTGCTTTTGGAGCAACGGAATATCATCGTTATGTGACGCAGATATTCCAAAAATACGGCAGCGGGGATGCCATTAGTTTTGAGGTAATACCCAACGTATAAAACCTTGTAAATACTATATATATTTATAGTTGCGTTGGATTTTCCAATTTGTTTTGATGTAGTGTCAACAAACGCTTGGTTGCTCACAATGAAAACAGAAATTAGTAACTATTTTTTTATGGCCAACAAGCGCTAATGAACCTATGCATGATGGTCCATTGCAAACAGTTGACAAATATTTGCCTAATCTTAGTTGTGAAAGTATGACGAATAAATAGGCTTAAGCTGAGAACATCAGGAACTAACAAAACACTTTCTCTCAAGAACTACTTGCTGCTAATCTTAATCTTTATCTTTATGTTCTTATAAGCTACGCAGAACATTTTATTTTTTTATTATCGGTATGTCGTACGTTATAGATACCGACAGACGCTATTCATGCTATATATGTCTGCTTGTCTGATATCTGGATGTCGACTTATGGCGTTAACATACTCATAAATTTAATCAAAATCTTGACGTACTCACATATGTATGTCTGTATATATACAAGTTTGTTTGTAAACATGTATGGGGGATAATCACCCAGTGTAGTAGCGCTCTGACTAAAGACTAGACGATCTGGATCTGGATTTCTCAAGTGCTGTGTGCACTAAGATATATAAGATTTGATGAAATGATTGCGACATCAAATAGGTGAGATTATCGAGATAAGAGTTAATTTTAATGAGAGCGGACGGCAGTCAAAAGTACTCGACACTAAAATGGGTTAATTTACTGGAATTTTAAGCAAGTCGAAAGCATACAAATTTATCAGATTTGTATGGTATTAAGGTCTTATTAGTATCGGTATGGAAACTATATAATCGTGTGTAACAGTAAAACCTTTGGCGGCACAATTCACAGTTACAGTTAAAATGAATAATACAATTTGTAAATGCAATCTTTTGTTTAATATTTCCTTTCACGCGCATAAAACAATTTATTTAAATCTGGTCACACCTTTCACAATTAAATATGGGTTAATTGGGCACAAATTCACATATTTCATGTAAACTCAATCAATATGTATATATTCAGCGACTACCGAACTTATTGACATCAAAAATGCTAAATTAAATTGCAGATTTTCACAGATATTTATTTCATTATAACAGTAATTATTTAAACAAAATCCCCTAACCATATTAGAAATGCAAATATTTTGCAATTGTATAAATAATTGCTTATTAACTGCAAAATACGTGTTGTTCGACTTATAGCAATAATATTTCTTAAAAAAACAATTATCTTTTCAACTTACAATTTTTAGCGTAGTTATGTTAATGGCACAGGTGTGACAAAGCATGTTTACCAGATGTAATAACTGTCAAGTTACAATAATTTATATTTTAGTTGCTACGGGAAAGTTAAATTTAATGGTGGGCTTTTAACCATCCCTTTTCTTAGAAATGACTTTATTGAGTTTAATTAATTTGTAATTTATCTGCAACTATTCAACAATAATAACAAAATTAGTAGAAAAATTCGTTTATTATTTATTTATTTTATTTTGTAAATTTTCATTTGAAAAATGGGAGAAACAGGGTTAATAACTTTGTGCGAATGTATGTAACAGGCAGAAGGAGGCGTGGCACACAAACTATATATATTCTTGAGCGGCCTATAAAGCATGGCATACACAAAATGGAAGAAGAAGAATTGCTGCTACGCTCCGTGTGATAGTTTTAAAAAATTATGTTTAAAATATAGGGCACAGGGTATTCTACAGTCGGGCCCGTCCGACTGATCTATCCCGTCCGACTGATCTGCCCTGTCCAAATTTTTATTTATTATGTATTCTATTTATTTATGTTTTATATAAATGGCTTTAAGGGTTTCTTACTTTCTTTGTTTATTTAAATTTGCTGACAATGAAATAAATGTTTTAAACTGTATTCTAAGTGCACAAAAGACGTTGTAAATGGTCATATTTAAATTAGACGCGTGTCCATGAATGCATAGACTATGCAAATCGAGTTCAAAACTAAATAAACAAATAAACACTTAGATATTGTGCCATAGCTCTATGTCTTGATAAGTGCATCAATGCCTGTAATGGCACAAGCTCTATCCACTCTGACACTATTGGCACTGGAGCAATTTGCATTACCCGTGCGTAGACGTTGGCGACACTACGCAATACAACCATACATATCAATGGTTGCGGCTTGCTCAAATTTTGTTGAGCTCCGGCCAAACGCATGCGGCATACTAACAAGATGGACAGACGGACAGCCGGAGAGTTTGTCTAGAGAGGTATCCAATTCATAGATCGAGGCGATGACTGTCCGATTGTATTCTCGACTTGAAGTTTTTGTTTTATTTTTATTGAATGAAAGTAAAACACTGAGCAGGTTTACTGACATTCAACGATTTCATCTGCAAATCTTTCAAGACCCTGAACTTTAAAAAAGTACAATGGGATCTATTATTCTATTGGTGCAAATGAGAAGTGTGTGTAACATGCAGGAGGGGTTGTGCTGGACTCCACAAAATATAAATATTTTTGATCAGGCCGACGAGCTGAACCGATATAGCACCGGCCGTCTGTCCGTATGAACACGTATGAAGATCTTTCGGGCTGTAAAAGGTATACACCCCATTTTTTGCATGTATGTTCTCCTATGTTGCAAGCAGATCAAGTTTGTTTTAAATTTTTGATATCTCTCCCTTCCTTCCTTTGTCAATAGGAATGCATAAATTCTTCATTCTTCATCGATGCTGCGGATTATATACATTATGATGGAATAGAAAAAGAGCGGAGATATGCAGCAGACAATTTGCTCGACTGTGTGTGTATTATTAAAACACAAAATAAAAGGTCTCCTATTGTCGGTTAAGTCCGACTGTAGCCTTCCGCCTGACTGATCTGTCACGTCCTTACTGGTTTTTGTTTATTTTTATGGAGCGCGTGTTTGTTTAATTCGCTGAATGCTGAGCTGGAAATTATGAAGTTAAATGCGACCATGGAATTCCATGGAATTCCTGTAAGCCAGGCTGTCATCTATTGATAGACAGGGCATACGCCCGCCCGACAGTCGCTGTCAAGACAATTAGATGTTTCCCCAGCCCATTTCCCATTATCTATTGCCCACTGCCCATTGCCCATTCACATTCTAATTGTGGGGGTGTACGTGGAATTATATTTACACATACATATGCAAATATAATTGCTTTGTTCGTTGACAAGTAAATCAAGCAATTATCTGTGGGATTCTCTGGCGTCTACGTTTAACACGTGATCAATATCTAAGCCGCATTTCACCTGGCCAAAAATTAGCACAAGTTTTACATTTTATTAACTGTGCTCAGGTGTAAATTAATTTGTTTGTCAATTCGCAGCTAATCAGCGCAGAACGTGTGCAAAATTTATAAGGCAAGACTAACGGCAATTCGGCTTGGACTCTAGAATAAGCCAAGTTTATAGCATTTTATCAAACGTCTATAATGCAGTTCGCAGCTGTTTTCCATAATGATTTTAATGAATAACTTTGGACTTATAGGGCCTGGAGCATCTGATGTACAGTCTGGGCCTAGGACACATTGAGTTCGATCCCAAGCACACGATTGATGAGCACAGACGCCAGGGCTACAATCAGAGCCAAGTGCATGCGAATGAAACGCACGCGATTGAAGTCGATGCAACCCTGGAGCAGGATAACGATGTAATCAATCAAACGGAACACAAATCAATCGAATTTCGGGAAATGCACGATCCCAAGCATCGACATCCCCGAGAGAGCAGTGGTAGGTACACAGTAATGTAGTATATATAATATAAAATAATAATTCTAAGGAATAAATAAAAATAATCCACAAAATCCCTGAACTTCAACGTGCCACGGGGCATTTTATGATCATAATATTATTATCAAATATCAGCTAGACAAATAAAAACATAATAATTCGCTTAAAATCCACTTTCAAATGATAACAAAGTTGTTGTCATTATGAAAGTTTGTTTTGCACCAGGTACGTGGGCGGAAGCCTTAGTACAAATACTAATATAGGCATAAATCTTGAGTAATATTCCCATGGCAGTATGCACAAGGTGCTCCGACAATTAGCGAACAATACGCAATTGAAACGACAATTATAAACTGTCCCAAGTCTTATGAGCTAACGATTCAATTTGCAAACTCAATTAGTATCATCATGGCTATTACATTTCTACATACCCATTAGGTAAAAGTAAGCTACAGTCAGCGCTAGCAGATGACGCACAGCGAAAGTTGCAAGGCAAAGAAGAGAACCCAATTGTTTTCTTTGACAAGTTAAGCTTTTGAGTCATTTTTTTTAAAGTTTAATAACAAGCGTTATATTGAACATTGAATGTTGTTATTCGGAAAATATACTCTATTCTATTATATTTAACTATCCTGATAAGCGCATTGCAATCGGTTAATAAACACAGGAGTTATTAACGGAACAATATTGCATGCGTTGCCCGACCCTTTGCAGCGCAGCTATTAAAGCTGACGCACGTAAAAAAGTATGAAGAAGCATTTCTGCTACGCTTGGTGTGACAGTATCATAAAATTATATATTTAAAATAAAGGGTACAGGGCATTATACGGCCCGTCCGCATAATCTGCCCCGTCCAAAAATTTATTAATTAGATGAAGTATGGAAATACTTTAATATTCCGAATAATAAAAATCATAATTTCAATATACTACCTGCAAGAGTTTCGTACATTAAAAACGCATTCTCTTTTGGGAGAGTTCACTGTGTTCAAGCGTAAATAGCACGGGAGCCATTTTCCTCTCAATTGTCAGTTCTATTTCAAGTGCAAGTGCAAATCCAACAATTGTGGGCACGTTCCGAGATCGGCTTATCAATTCAATTTTCCTACTGTCACATGCCTTATATAATACACTATCCTAATGGGGATTATCACATAATTTAGGGTACTAGCATATTCAGGGTGACCATACCACAATATCATTTCCGTTTACCAAAACAAGTCTCACTTCAATGTATTGTTCGAATATTTTATTGTAGCACTTCCTTCTGGAATAATGTCTACTCCTGGCGTTTATATAACTTATCTGCGAATTAGGGCAGTAAATATACCTACCTAGTAGTCGGACAAATACCCTCGTGTAGCTCTTCAAACAGTGGAATGTTAATTTGTTGTTCTGTGCAGCATGTAAATACGCTTAAAATGTCAAGAAACTGTCAGTAAGACAACATTATTGTCGTCTGCCACACAATTATGCACTTGGAAAAATAATTAGTTGATTTAAAATCAAATAGGTTACTTCCTCATAGCCAAGAGAGGATAATGAAAGCGAATAATGTATGAATTTCGTTGACCATTTCAATATAAAACAAAAACAATTAAAAAAGTTATTTATTCTAATTCAATAAGATCCATTTATTTTGTGTATTTATATTTTTATAGAAACAAAAAATTTGCATTTTTTGAAGTGTACACGCGGAAAGGCATAAATGTGTCATAACAGTAAACGTGTTATCGTTGTTTTTGTTATTGTTATCACACATTGTGGCATTGTTATTGTTGGTCACACCTGAGACTTACCGTTAAAAAAGATTTAAGCCTGCTATAAATATGCACTGCAGCTACGTGCCAGGAACGCCTTAACAGAAGACAATCCTGAGAATAAAGCCTGAGTCGTTGACCCTTAGGGGTCAGACTGCAGTCTATTTATAACTCCGATAGTAAGCTAAACTTTGCACTGTTTGCACTTTGATAGTTTCCACTGATGGCAGCCCGTTGCCCGCCGCCGCCTGCCTCTCGCCCAAGTCGCTGCTGACGCTGCTGGTGGACCACGATGATCTGCACCGGAATACCCTGTACCAGCACATAGCCAAGACGGAGGAGCACAGCCTGGAGGAGGAGTACAATGAGTTCATCAACAGCGTGCGCATCACACCCGCTGCCTTCATGAAGCTCTGCCCCGTGCTGCTAGCCCAGATTGATAACGGTGTCTGCATGGAGCCGGCGCCGCATCCAAAGCACGAGGAGCAGGAGCTCAAAGACAGAATCTGGAATGGTGAGAAGATTAGCTTATATAATTATAATAATGATAATACTAATTTGTTGCCTCTTACAGCCTGGATATATGCCAGCGTGTCCATGTTCGTGCTCTCAGGTAAGTTGCACCGCAGCTCTGATCCTCTCCAGCTCTAATTTTGTGCCTCCCCAGCTTGTGGTCTGCTGGGCATACTGCTGGTGCCGCTGATGAAGACTGTGGCCTATCAGCAAATCCTGAAGTTCCTGGTGGCCATTGCCGTGGGCACGCTGGCCGGCGATGCCTTCATGCATCTGCTGCCACACGCGCTCTTCAAGGAGCAGAAGCACGAACATGCCACGGATGTAGGCGTGGCTCGGGAGCAGGGCCACAAGCACAGCAATGAGGTGGCGCTGCTCTGTGGCTGCGCCTTTCTCGCCGCCTTCTTCATGTTCGTGCTGGAGAACGTGATACCGTTGCTGAAGGGCAGCACAGGACATGGACACAGCCATGGGCATGCACATGGCCATGGGCACAGTCATGGCCAAGCTGATAAGCCTCCGGCACAGACAGCACAGGAAGCGCCAGCAGCCCGAGAGCTGAACGTCATGCTCAACGAAGAGAAGCTGGACAAGAAGGCTCCGAGTGCTCCGCTCACGCCCATTGCCTTCATGGTCATCATTGGAGACGGCCTCCACAACCTCACCGATGGATTGGCAATTGGCGCCGCCTTCGCCAGCGCTCCCGTTACGGGCTTAGCGACAGCCTTTGCCGTGCTCTGCCACGAGCTGCCCCACGAGCTGGGCGACTTTGCGCTGCTCCTGCAGACGGGCGTGTCCATCAAGCGTGCCATCTACATGAACATCGTCAGCTCGGTGCTCAGCTTTGTGGGCATGGCCATCGGTCTGCTGCTGGTGGGCGTGGGAGATGGCATGACGGAGTGGATTTATGCAGCGACTGCCGGCTCCTTCCTATACATTGCCTTTGCCGATCTGGTGCCCACCATGAGCCTCGCCCACAATCCCGAACTGCTGCGTGATCCCAAGGGCATATTGGTGCAAATTCTGGGCATCTTCCTAGGTGGCCTTATAATGCTGGCCATTGCGCTGAACGAGCACGATCTCGAGGGTTTATTCAAGGGCGCCTAAGCAGGAGACGTGTGCCTGGGCAGGAATCTCATTTTACAAATCTCGGGCATGCCCGTTTATACCCATTTTTAAAGGGTACAGGGTATAGATAGTCAGATTGGACTATTGTAATTATACAGCTGTTAACTGAACCAATTAATATCTATATTATTATGAGTTATGCGTGTTTATTGTTAATTATTATTATTATTGTTATACCATGCCTGATGAAATGGTGGAAAAAATAAGTTGGAAATAGTTCTCCAATGGGTACAACACAGCGCTCATTTGGGAATTATTCAAAGTTAATTATGTACATTTTAAGAAATTAGAGTTAAAATGCAATTTAAGCAATGTTTGCACTAAATTTTCACGCTTTAAGTATAAAAAAGCTAAACAGTTGAAATATTCAGCAATTGAAGTCTGGGAACATAAAATAGAATCTTTCAATTTAAATTGAAATAGTTAAAATTTGAAGTCTGGCTTTAAGTTGGGATTACCAAGAGCTCACTTTAGAATTTATCAGTTGAAATATTTAACAAAAGAAATTGTAAAGTTAATTGAAGTCCGGCTTTAAGTTATGTAAAAACTGGATCTTTAATGCCTTGTGTTTCAACAATTAAACTAGTTAATAGCCTTAAATAATAAAGAAACTTTGTTTAAGTTTACGATAGTTGCAGCTGTTGTTGTTCCTCGAACGGTTCGTTGGGCAAGCGTGCCGTATTCTGCAATCAGAAATCAAAAAACAATTAGCAATTGTTAAGTTTAAACTTAAAACAAATCCACCACAAACTTACCAACTTCTGTGCACGCTGTTCGAGCAGGCTGTAAGCAAAGTGATTCAAAGAAAAGCCACTTGGCAGCGCCACGCCTTGCAGGCGGTAAAAGGCATCCGCTGCCCCCTCGTTGGCCACCTTGTGTGCCGCAGAGATGGTGCACTTGCCCAGGAAGCGGGTGGATGCCACCATGGGACCCCGTGAGATGTCAATGTGATCGCCCAGCCGGTAGAGCGTCACTCGGTTCTGACTCTGCTGCGCAATGCTGGGCAGCTGCTCGCTCTTGTAATGCGAATCCTTGAACATCTCCTTGGCCAGCTCCTGGTCCACCTCCAGACGCTCAATGCGCAGATCCTGCGCCGCCAATTTGACCATTTCTGCGGATATCGCACGCATTTCAGCCTTGGTGGGCACCCAGTCCTGTGTGCCCAGCACAATATCGTGCACAAAGCTGCCCGTTTTTACTGAAATGCATCAATATAGATTTATTTGTTAGATGCGACTTTAGCACTTACTATTGGGACTTGGAAAGCTGTGCAGCTGCAGCTTGGCTTCATCCTTGAAGGCGCGCTGCAAGGCGGCGCCTAACATAAAGCTGCATGTGCGCCAAAACGCTCTAAAAAATTTAAATAAATAAATCACATAAATATGGCAAAGTTAAGCAAATTAGTAAGGACGGAGACCAACTAGAGCATACCCTGCAGCCTATATTTTTAAATAACTATTCAAAAATATTTAATATCGAATATCAAGCAAAACGCAGCAGCAATGCTGCTTCTTACTTTTTTATCTGTACTATACTTTAGTGGTTGCGCTGCCAAAAAGCGAACGAGGCAAAGCGATAAACATTTAGTTGCACACTCAAAAGAGTGTGCATTAAAACCAACCAGAGCTCGGCCTGCAAGAGTTCGGCCAACGAGAGTTCGGTCAACGCAAGTTCATCCAACAAGAGTTCGGCCAGCGTGAGCTCGGCTAGCGAGAGTTCGTCTACTAAGGGTTCGTCAAGCGAGAGTTCGGCCGGCGAGAGTTCACCCAACAAGAGTTCGACCAGGGAGGGTTCCGTAAACGAAAGTTCGTCCGTCGAGAGTTTAACAAGCAAGAGTCACAGCAAGAGTTGGGTTATTAATAGACCCCCTGGAGGTATGAGTCCCCGCGAAGCGAGGATACAGGGAACCCCCTAGTTCTTATAAAAATCCTGTGGTCAATATTACGCTTGTTATTCGGATTTGATGGACTCTGGCGTAAGAGGTGTATGACATCGGATATATAAAATAAACTTCATTTGCCCACATTTAAACATAGATGCTCTAGCTCTTAAAATTCCGAGATCTATCCAAACGGTCGGACAGACAGGGCAATATTGACTTTGATGCGTATGTACATACATATATACTTAACGGGGTGTGCCACTCCTGCATCTGCCTGTTGCACACGTTTGCACAAAGTTAGCAACCCCGTATTCACCTATTTCATGGGTACAGGCAATAGAAACTCACTTGTTGACCAAATGCGGCTCCGAGATGTTGAAGTTGAGGAGCTGCAGCGTGCAGGGTTCCTGCAGGGGTCTGTGCATATCCCAGGGAACGCTGCCGTCGAGCAGCGCCAGAGCCGCGTTCTTGCAATGCCCCTCGCTTAGGTGCTGGGCGCAGTTGTAGGGCGTGGAGATGTGGGCGTTCATCACCAGCGTCGCGTCCTCCGGCAGACCCAAAAACCGCACCTCGATTTTCTCCATGCGTCCGATGGCCTCGCGCTGCCTTCGCTGCTCCTGCGTAAACAGCTCATTACGCGTGCTGATGCTGTAGTTTGCTGCAGCAATTCAATTAATTGAAACGATTTAATTAATATATTCCGATTTTTTGCCGGCTTTTTGTTATATAAATCCGCATGGGCAGACAAACTAGCGACTGTTTCTGAGTGAAAATTAAAGAGCTTACAATTGTTGCGCACTTGCTGCAAAAGCCTTAAGGTGCCCCATGTTTGTTTTAATAGTTTGGCAGACGCAGTCATTGTAGATTTTAAACAATTTTATGTTTTTTTAATAATAATATATCAGGTATTTACAGCTGTTCTGCAACAAATGCAGCCAGCGTTGCCAGAAATAGCCAAATTGAAATTGTTATATACCTAAAAGTTACATATATCTTTAAATAAATATATTAAATAAAGCAAAATGAAAAACAAACAAAGTTAAATTAGCAGAAATAAATAATTGAATTAAATATTCAACAAATAATAATTTGAATTCTGAAATCAAATAATTGGCAACGCTGCATGCAGCGGTATTTAAATGCAGTAACTGCTAACAAGTAACGAGTTAAAAGTAACAGCTAATGTTTTTGTAACACAAATAAATAGCAATAAAAATATGAATACAAAATGAATAAGAAATTAAAAAAAAATAAAATTTTAATTAATTCAACTGATTTTCATAAAATATTTTAATAATTTTAATTTATTTCTTATGTGTTTAGCACCTCCAAATATTTTTTAAATTTATTACGTTTTGCTTGAAAGTAGCAGTCACTGCTGTAACTGTGATTTGACTAAAAATATTTCACTGCCAGGGCTGTCACAACAGCCAGCCTATCGACAAACTCAAACTGGCATTCTCGAGAATATATCGATAACACATCAACAATTCTGCTCGTCATTCCGCCAAGTTATATTTGTAGAGAAGTTAAAAGCGTTTAAAATGTATTTGGAAATCGCTCGTGATGTGCCTGCCGCTGGCTTCAGCTTCGACAACTGTCGCCGGTAAGCCTAGATCTCTGCCAGCTTCAACAAATGTGTTAAATCGTAAATATTTGACTTTGCAGCAATGCGGCGCTTTTGCAGGGCGGCTTCAAGCCTCCGACGACCACAAAAACTGGCACCACAATTGTGGGCATCATCTACAAGGACGGCGTCATCCTAGGCGCCGACACGCGCGCCACCGAGGGGCCCATCGTCTCCGACAAGAACTGCGCCAAGATCCATTACCTGGCGGATAATATTTAGTAAGCGAATCTCCCCTTACAGCCAATACGAATGTCAGACCCTGTACCTAAAAAAGTACAAAAGGATCAGTTTGTGCAAATGGGAAGTGTGTGTGTACCCTAGAAGAAGGCGGTCCAGAAGAGCTAAGTCGATGTAGCCATGTCCGTCCGCATGACAATCTAGATCTGAGCAACTAAAACAATTTTTTATACACTGTACCCATTAAAAATGAGGTTGATAACTTTGTGCGAATGTATGAAGGCAGAAGGATCCGTGGGAAATCCTACCACCTATATATATTTTGATAAGGGAGACGAACTGAGTCGATTTAGTCTTGTTCGTCAGTCTGTCCATCTGTCTGTTTGAACGCGTCGATCTCGTCAAGTATAAGAGCTAGAGCAGCTGTTTTTGGTGGTATAGGTAGGTGTATACCATACGCAGATCAAGTTTATTTCAAATCTTGGACACGCACTTTACGCCCAAGATTGATAAAACCCAATTGAACATAGAAAGTTTAATAGTTGGTTATTCGGAATATGTGTATATTCCAGATCATAATTTCAAACTATCCTAAAAAGAACATTATTAAAGCGCTGCCATTAAAGCATAGCACAGACAAAAAGTAAGAAGAAGAATTGCTTCTGTGGCTATAATACAGGGTATTCTACAGTAGGTTCTCCTGTGCAGCACTTCGATCAAGTTCGATCGGCCAGCAAGAGCTCGGTCAGCCAGAATTGGACTGAGAGCTCGGTCAATGAGAATTGGACCAACGAGCGTTGGAGACGAGAATTAGGTCAACGACAGTTAGGCCATAGAGAGAGAGAGGAAGTACAGGGTCCTCTACTGTCGGCTACGTCCGACTGTAGCTCCGTCCTTACTGGTAAATTAATCATAATAATTCTCATCAGCTGCTGTGGTGCTGGAACTGCTGCCGACACCGAGATGACCACAGATCTGATCTCATCTCAGCTGGAGCTGCACCGCCTCAGCACCGAGCGCCAGGTGCCCGTGGTGTGCGCCAATAACATCCTGAAGCAGATGCTGTTCCGCTATCAGGGGCACATCAGTGCCGCCCTCGTGCTGGGGGGCGTGGACAAGTGGGGACCCCACATCTACTGCATACATCCGCATGGCAGTGCCGACAAGTTGCCCTACGCCACCATGGGATCGGGCAGCCTGGCTGCCATGGCGGTCTTCGAGAGCCGCTGGAAGCCGGACCTGAGCGAGGAGGAGGGCAAGCTGCTGGTGCGCGACGCCATCGCCTCGGGCATCTTCAATGATCTGGGCTCCGGTTCGAATGTGGATCTGTGCGTCATACGCAAGGACGGCACCGAGTACTTGCGCAACTACGAGCTGGCCAACAAGAAGGGCGAACGCAAGCTCAACTACAGCTTCAAGAAGGGCACAACGCCCGTGCTGCACACCACTCTGAAGGATCTGCAGGTGACCGAGCGCGTGCAGGCCGTGCCCATGGAGATAGCTTAGGATGAGGGCTTACTTTAAATAACAAATAATTAATATGTTTTGCAACAGTTCAACGAACAATAAACTGAACTTCAACCTCCATTTGTGTGGCATTTTTAAGTGTGTTTAATATAAAACAAGTTAACTTTAGCGAGTATTACATTAGACTAGCTGTAAACATAGGGATTGACTTTGGTCGGGTGCAAATCTTACTTAACCTATTGAAAACTGACAAATTGAGCAACAAAACTATTTATTGTGTGTTTATTTGATTAATGTTTATGGAGAAGGTGCACCATAATTTATGTTCGCTTTTAAACCTTTAATAACTTTTAAAGCCATTCACCGACTTTTTCAAAATTAGGAATTTAATTAGACTTTTTACTTTATAAAAATATAAAATAAGAAAAAGGCTATAAGGGCTGACGCCATTTTGGACTTGTTCTATTTAGTTCGAATTAGGACAATTAGGTTAGACCAATTTTTAAGCAATATCAATCAAATATTAAGGGACAGAATTAAACTTCCCTTTATTCCCCACTTTTTGCAGCAGTTCAGGCAGCATAATAATAACCTTGGAAAGAATTTTTGTAGTACACATAATGATTGCACATAGGCATAGAATAAAGTTATTCAATATTTTAAAAAGATGGTACATCCCAAAAAAAGCCAATTTTCTTTGGGTTTCATAAAAACCTATAGAGACAGCTACTTGATTGATATTGAACTAAAAGTTAGTCTAAGCAAGTTTAACTAAATCAAAGTAAATAAAGACCCATAATTTAAGTAAATCTGTTAACTACTTTGAAAGTTATTCAATGTTTCATATATTTTTCAAGTTGTTCAACATTTAAGATGCCGCACCCTGTACGCAACTTTTGTCATATTTAAAGCCTAGTTTTGTCGCTCGTCTGCCGTGTCTTCAACTGGTACTTTTATGTATCTAAAACTAGAAGTATTTTAGCTAATATCACATGCAGTGGGCTCAATCCCTGGCTGTCTGAAGGCACAGTGGGTTGGCTGCCTAAACCGTTAAATATTTGGCACCAAGAATTCACTTGATCTGTAAATACATTTGCTTAGACTAAACTTAAATACCACAACTCTCCCAATAAAATAAATATAAACGCAAGTCCGTAGGTTTTGATGCCGCCAGCTGCATTCGGCGTCGGCTCCAGCATATGAGAGACGCTCAGGCTGGAGAGGGCCAGGTTGGTGGTAATCCGAGGCGACTGCGAGCTGATTAGGGCCGAGAGCTTTTCCGCCTCCGCCTCGCAGGCTTTAATCTGCAGCTGCGTGGGTGGGGAGCGCGGCACCAGCGCCACAAAGATGCCCACCTCCATGGTGAGGAATCCGGTTAGCTGGCACTCGCTGATCTGCACCAGCTGATCCAGCTGCTCCAGTATGCCATGGAGCGACAGCAACGAGCTGCGCTGTCCCTTCAGGGCATAGAAGGATCTGTCCAGCTGCTTGCGGGAGTAGATGACCCGAAAGGCGCCTCCTCCACACAGCGGACAACAGGCGCCGGGGGGCACGAAGGGGCGACAGT
Organism: Hypselothyrea guttata; assembly: GCA_035045125.1. Classification (NCBI taxonomy): domain Eukaryota; kingdom Metazoa; phylum Arthropoda; class Insecta; order Diptera; family Drosophilidae; genus Hypselothyrea; species Hypselothyrea guttata. The sequence continues at coordinate 52,451 of JAWNNJ010002438.1, forward strand.
GCGGCGAGGGCAGCGGGGCACACTTGACGGTGCGGCAGCGTCTGCCCATATCGCTGGCCAGCAGACCCACCTCCCGACACCTGCCCGGGTAATCCTGCTGCACAAAGTCCGCCCAGGCAGCCGAGCTGCTGCGATAGGTGACGCCATTGATGCCACACACGGGGACGGGGGAGGGCTCCTTGTCCCCTCCACGACAGGCGCCCCAGTAGGCGAGCTGGGCATTCGCTTGCAGCAGCGAGCAGGGCTGGGCATGCGTCTTGCCCTGCGTGTCGCACAGCTGCTCCGAGTGATGCAGGCCACAGCTGGGGGAGGAGACATTTACTGGAAAGAAAAACAATTGGTTAGTCTCCAATGGCTCAGCTTTGGCAGTTTAAAATGTTGATATATATAGCAAACAGTTAGGCAAGCGAGAGTTCGGCCACCGAGAGTTTGGATAACGAGAGTTCGGCCAACGAGAGTTCGTCCACGCCTCCTTCTGCCTGTTACATACATTCTGCCAAAGTTATTAACCCTGTTTTTCCAATTTTTCAATGGTTTTTCTAGCTTATATAGTATGTATGTAAGTTGCGAGATCTAGGTGTACGGACAGACGGACTTGTTTTTATCAGCGCGTCGTCCAAGAATATACATACATATATACTTGGTCGGATCTGCCAAGCCTGCTTCGGGGTGTTACAAACTTTTCGTATTTCCACTAACTTAATAGACTTAATAGACCTTTAAGTGATTTTTCAAAGTACAGGGTCTAAAAATAGGATACAGGATATATCGCTCGTTTACCAGAAGAGTGTCATAACTCAAAAACGGCGATTTTTGAGTTAATTATGCGTTGTCGTTGGATATTAATATATTTTGTGTCAAAATTTCATTGTCCTATCTTCAATACACACAGCGTGAGAAGAGAATATGTCGCTCCACCTTGTATGGAGATACACGGCGCTTGAAAACTTTAAACGCGTTTATCTCGAAACGCACTTTTTTGAGTTATGACACCCTTCTGGTAAACGAGCGATATATAGGATAGGATACGTCCGACTAATCGGTTCTGCCTATTCTGTTATTTTTTTTTATTTTTAAATATTTTTCACATATTTTCTAATTTAAATCTGGGTATTACTGGCAACACTGAATACGTTGGCTATTTGCGGCGTATATTAGAATTCCCAACTGGTTCTTGTTGCCGGCTTATGGAGTGCCTGCAACAGACGCAGCATCCCATCATGCATTAGAAGAAATTTCAGCCAAACTGGATCCTACTTCATCATTATCTTCCTTTTTTTTATCATTATTTGGTTCTTCAATAGTCTGAGCATCCAGCGGAACCAAATAATGATAAGAAGAGGAAGATAATGATGAAGAAAGATCCAGTTTGGCTGAAATTTCTTCTAATGCATGTTGGTATGCTGCGTCTGTTGCAGCAACATCTTGCCTTTGAAACTAGTGCTGGGTTCGGTCTTTTCGGCCGATTCACGTCTTTAAATCGATTAATCGAAATAAAACCGGTAATTTAAATTTGCAGGTAGTCTGAAGGAAAACCTCATAAATCAATGCATAAAATATTAGATTAATATAGTTTGAAAAACAAACAATAAAATATAGACGGGGCAGAACAGTCGGGTGGAAGACCCTGTACTTTTTGCTACCGACTATACCGAGGAGCGTTACATAAAAAAAAGAACCGATTAAATCGCCGAAAAAAAATCGCTTAAATCGAATCGAAGCCCAGTTCTACTTTAAACATGATGCGATGCAGTTCTTGGAGATTGAACTGACCTTACGCCTTTCAAATTATACTCCTACATTAGATTTTGTACAGTTGAAATTATTTGCCGGGATAAATCGATATCGACTTATCGATAATATCAAAAGATCTATTGATTAGTCTGCCCACAGCGTACTTACCACAAATGTACTGCGGACACGGACGCTGCATGCTGGACAGGCAGATCTGTCGCTTCTCCAAGCACTGCGTGCCCGTTGGACACGCCCGACTGGCGTCTTCTGCGCATCCGTGACGCGCGTTGCAGGCGCCGTAGACGAAGCTATTGTCCTGCAGCCCCAGGCACTTGGCCACGCAGGCGGAGGCGTAGGTGTTGCCATTGCTGCCACACACAGGCACGTAGTGGGCGGGGCAGTTGCAGGGCAGGCTGGTGTATGCCGCATCCACGTAGCCCGGCAGGCGACACTGCTGCTTGGTGCAGGTGATCTCCCCGGCAAAGCAGCTGCACAGATTGCACTCCAGGTAGAAGGAGCTGCCGTGCCGGAAGCTGCGTCCGCCCGGCAGCACACAATGCGCGTGCGTGTAGCTGGGCAGGGGCTGGCACTGCTCCACGTGGCCATGGAGGCCGCAGCGGCAGACGAGGTGCTCCGCGTTGAGCAGCTGACCCAGGGAATGGGACTCTCCGAGGCTGGTTCTGCCCAGGCGCACGTAGGCGCCGAAGGGCACCAGGAAGCTGGAGGCCTGGCCGAGACTGCAGCCGGGTATGCAGGCGTAGCCTTGGCTGCCATGCCTCTGCAACACGCAGATCTCGCTGCCGTTACAGGGCTTGCGGGCGCAGGGCGAGCTGATGTCCGTGGCCAGATCCTCGCCAGCTCGCAGATACGTGCGCAGCGAAATGCACGGCATGGGCGCCTCATTCTCCTCCCCTCCTCTCGCCGGCTGCAGACGATCACAGATGGCCTGTGGGCGCTGCGGCTGCCGCGTCCAGTCCAGACACTCCTCCAGCAGCTCCGTGCAATCCGCCGCACAGATGCCGTTGTAGTGTCCGATGCGGGTGCAGGGCTGCAGCTGCAGCGCACAGACCAGCGCCTGCCACTTGTCGGGCGCACAACGCGTCGTATTCTTTATGTACAGCTCCTGGCCCAGCACGCGCACAAAGCCGCGCTGCTGCAGCATCAGCAGATCCTCCCGAGCGGCTGCATCATGCGCCGGGCTGCAGCTGCGGAACAGCTCCGTGGCACGATTGTTGAAATTGCTGCAGAAGCTCAGACCCCGGCAGCCCAGCTCGCAGGGCGCATCCACGCTCTCAATGCAGCGCCTGAGATTCAGCTCCGCCGGCTGCTCCAGGCATTCGGAGTCGAAGCTCATCCGCTTCTCCCACCAGTCGTTGGTGTAGCTCTGGCTGCACAGACGACGGCACTTGTGGCTGCTGGCCTGCTCGCAGCACTGGCGCTTGGCGGCATCGATGCCCAGCTTGTTGGGCTCCTCTGCGCCCCCTCCGCTGTCCAGCTGCAGACGCCTCTGGGATTGCTTGCCACCCGCCGGCACGTAGAGCTTGCGGGTAACCGTCAGAAAGCATTGCCAGAAAGGCAGATGGGGCAGGGGTGTGCCGCAGCCCGCCTCCAGGCGTCCAAAGATCACGTCGCTGCGCTCCAGCTGCTTCTTGTGCAGCCTGGATGCCTGCAACACGTCCTTGCAGGTGCGCTGGCAGATCTCCTCCTGACTGTACTCGCAGCAGGGCAAATCTGCATAGAAATTTATATAATCAAACCGGCATTAACAGCTGGAATTGGAAGCCTACATTTCTCCACATCCATTGGCGGCGTCATGTCCGTATGATTGTTTATGCACTGCAGCACATCGGCGTTCCTCTCGCCACATGCCACGTCCACCAGGTTGCCATCTGCCGAGCTGCTTCCGGTCTCATTCGGTGGCTCGAAGACCTCGCGACAAGCCTGCAGATGCAAATAGAGGCAAGAGTTGTGAGTATGCAGAAAACTTCGATAGTAAAAACTTTTCCCTTTTTCGCAATTGGAATAAATTACATAACATAGTCTGCTTACTTATCGCAAAAGTTATCTGAACCACAGGAATCTACAATATTTCCCTGGCAAATAGAGTATTAAATAGTTCTGACTTTAAACGGTACATCTGGGTAGCAGATTTCGATATAAACGAGGTTTAAATTGTAAAACCAAATTAAAACATACAAATACAATAAGAGGCACACACACTAAGCTACCCGCGTATGGAAGGCATACCACCCCCCCTCTGCCTAGTGCGGCAAATTGTTAGTTCCATATTTTCGCTGTTTCGCTGTTTCCGATCGGAACGAAATTCAGAGGGTCAATAGAGAATGTCATAAGCTAGTTACATATCAAATTACAAGTCAATAACTTTAAAGCTGTGGCAGCAGTAGCTTTTTGCGGTTTGCGGGGGAAGGGGGGAGGTATCCAAAATCTAAAACAAACCCGTGCTGCTTACGAAATAGGAGAATCTAAATCCCGAATGTGGTGTCTCTAGCTCTTATAGTTGCTGAGATCTAGGTGTTCATACAGACGGACAGACAGACGGACAGACAGACGGACGGACGGACATGGCTATATCGACTCGGCTTGTCGTCCTGATCAAGAATATATATACTTTATGGGGCGTGGCACGCCTCCTTCTGGGTGTTACACACATTTCCTCTTTGCACTAAGTTAATAGACCCTTTTTAATTTTTTAAAGTAAAGGATCTAAAAATATTTTTGAACAAATTTTAGGTAGAGTAAATTAGAATATTTTTATAATCGGGTCTTAAATTTCCAAACAAATTGTATAATAAACAGTAAAGTTAAAGCAAATTTCCTTTTCTCAAAATTTTCCCTGCTTTGCTTTTATGGCATATCCAATGCTAAAAACAATTCCGTAGATTACAAGAATTCCCTGATTAAGGGTTAGGGGTTGAGGGTTTTTAAAATAAATAGCAAAATTTTTAAGCACGTAATTTATTATGCTCAAAATTTAAGCTTTAAATTTTATAACAAATATGGAATGTTTATTAAAACTCTCTGCTTAAGGAACTAATAACTACTTAGAAGCTCACAGAGTAGTAGTAAATAGGTGACTATTTGCGGCGTATATTAGAATTCCCAACTGGTTTTTGTTGCCGTCTTATGGAGTGCCTGCAACAGACGCATCATCCCATCATGCATAAGAAGAAATTTCAGCTCAGCTCGAACTTCTTCATCTTTGTCATCGGTATCGTCTCATTATTTGGTTCTTGGATAATCTGAGCAACCAGCGGAACCAAATAATGATACGGAACAGATGACAAAGATGAAGAAGATCCAGCTTGGCTGAAATTTCTTCTTATGCATGTTGGTATGCTGCGTCTGTTGCAACATCATCTGTTTTCGACCGATTCACGTCTAAAAATCCATTTAATCGATTAATCAAAATAAAATCGGTAATTAGAATTTGCAGGTAGTCTTAAGGAAGAACTTAAAAATCGATGCATAAAATATTAGATTAATATTGTTTTGAAAACAAACTAAAACTAGTAAGAGCTGAGCAGATCAATCGGGTGGATGTTTACAAAAACTCTCTGCTTAAGGAACTAACAACTATTTAGAAGCTTACAGAGCAGATTAAGTAAAATTGTAACCACATCTTTTGAACTCTGTCCTTCCATGAATAGCTAAATTGTGTAATCAAATAACCATTAACAGTTTCCACAGAGCTTCCGCTGAAGTGGAATAATCTTTATGCTTTATTGTCGCTTGCCAACTACTTTTAAATATTGCACAATCCTAAGAGCGTTTGTTGGCAATATCAAATTGATTTTGTGCGCCGTTCACATGAAATTTCAATGTAGTGGCTGTCAATGATTAATACAAAGTATTCAGCCGGATATTGCTTAAAGATAGACCACTTCCGTTGTGACGAATGCGACTTAAAGTGGGTTCTATATATACGATATATGTGCATGTAAATTACTGCAGTTACTTCCACATGTTGCATTTTATGGATTTCTATTTACCTGCAAACACTCCGAAGTGCGGGCTTGACCACAGCAGCTATCAGCCGCCTCCTGGTGCTGGAAGCAATCGTAGAGCACCTGCTCATCACTGCGCCGGCAAATATCGTGCACCTCGTGGCTGCCACCTGCCGTGGCACAGGAATTCTTGCACTTGGGCAGCACTGCCAGTTGACAGCAGCGACGACCCGACCAGGATTTGCCCCGATTTACGGCTGTAAAATGGAATGATATGGTTTTTAGATTCTAACTGGGAATACAGAAAAGTTGGAATCAAAGATTCTTGAAATGTGAGCATACAGGAGTAGAAATTTTAGATATATTGTAAATGATATTGTACTTATGGAAAATAGGAACAAAGAAGAAGTGCTAAAGCAATTATGTCTGTTAAGGCGTTCTTAATGGAATATCAGACGAAAATCGTGGTAATCCTGCATCATAAACAAATTCGGAAATGGGAAATAGTTTACGGTGCTAGAGGAAATTGGTTCTAAATAATATTATATGATATGAATGAGAAGTAATTAATAACTAGTAGCGATTAAGAATAAAAGGCCAATAAGAGATATAGAGGTAACGAAAAATAGAACTATAAGATTACAAGATATTGGGTATTATTTTATATAAGACTCTAAGGACAATGCAATTAAAGAAAATAATAAATTTAAGACTGAATTGGAGTTGAAGGAAACGAAATTAATTGGAATTAGATAAACCAATTTGGGAGTATAAGAATATAATAAGAAACAACAATAGAAGAACGCGAAAATAAGGAGGAAGTGGAAATGGCAGTTATTAGAAAATCTTGGCTTTATGATAAACGTGTAAATGGAAAGTATATTTATGAATGAATTTAAGGGTAATTAACAGTTATGAATATGGTAATTAAATATTTATTAAAATTTAACAATTTATTTATAATTATTTCGAGGAATTGATTTCAATAGTTATATTAGATTCTTCATATGCTTACCCTCCAGAGTGCGATTGATGCAGCCCCAGAACTCCAGCTGGTGCAATTGACAAAACTTTCTCAGCTCCGAACGTGGCTCCTCGCGTCCATTGGCGCCATTTAATTGCACCAGGGATAGCTGAAAGATCAAATTAATTAACATAAGTTGATAATTCAATTACGTCAAGAACTTACAAAAGCTGAGTTTCTTTAAGCCTAAACCAAACTGTCTTCTTCTAGATGCTGTAAATTGCAGCATACATAAATTTGCCATAAATTTGAACATGCAAATCACAAGGTTTCAATTTCAGTGTTAACTGTGGAGAGGGGGTAGGGGCTAAAGACTGTGCCACAAGCTGCGAGCAACAAGTTGCAAGTATGTATTGAATGCCAAACGCAGGCTGGGACAACGCACGTATTGGATTACAAATAAGATATAGAGTTTGGTGAGGTTTGAATTGGGTATTTTGGAGAGGAACTGCGTACAGTGGGGTTGGCTTCATAAATAAAACCCAAAAGAATGCCTTCAATAACGAATAGCGAACAGCAACAAATTGTTTAGCCCGCTTATCTGCCACAGTAATCTGAGTCCAGAGACAAGAGTCTATTAAAGGTTCTGATCTCTGTTCGTTCCAGGCCCTACGGAATTAACATACGTGCCAAAGACTGCGCTGCCTGAAGACTTCCTGCAGCAGATTGTAGTCGCAGTTGTTGTTGGTAATGAAGTGTCATGTCTTGTCACACGCACACCCACACAGAGACAGGCAGAAAGACGAGCAGACGGAGGGACAGGCTGAGGGGGAGCGGGGGAGCTGCCCACATACTATAGAAGTCTGGGTGCTCTCTGGTTGCTTGTCTGCAATCTGAACAATTATTGCCGGGCAACGCCTGCTGCTTAAGCAAATCAATGAATCTCTTTCTCAGTCTCTCTCTTTCTTTCTCTCTCTCTCTCTCTCTCTCTTTGCATTGCGAAAATATGCAGGGTTGCATTGAACGGTTTTGAACTGAACCAATTTTAAAATTTGTCAATACCTGAACCTGGTTTGGTTTAAGAATACAAATTTAATTTTAAGTAAAAAAGATATCAATATAATAATTAAATATAATATAATATTAATTAATAAATTTAATAATATTATATATTATTTCTTATATTTATATTATAAAAAAAAATATTTAAATATAATTTAATATGTAATTGTAATTAGCAAACATTTATGCGATTTATGTGCATATAACTAAGATTCAAATTGAATATTGAAAAAAAAAGCTGCATTTTAAATTCATTTTATTTAGTTATTAACTTTGAATTTATTTTAAATATTATCATAAGGTTTAAATTAATTTGAGTTAAATTTGCGAAGGTTAATGCTATTTATGTGTATGAAATATAAATTTAAATGAAATTTTTATTGAATATTATATTTTTCTATTGCTAAGCATAATTTGTTATTTAATGAATAAATTTATTATAAATAATAAAGGAAACGAAAAAGCTGCCCATTATTTATTTGCATAAGATATTATGATTTAATTTTAATTGATATACATATTTATTAAAACACAGGCGAATTATAAACGGAATCAAAACCAAACATATATTTGTATTTAAGGCTACAGATATTCAGATTATTATTTGGACTCTGCAGCCCTGAAAACGTTTTCACACCATCCCAACTTTTCACACACTTTTCTTTTGCAATTGGAGCGCGGGTTTTTCGCTCAAAATTCAATTGCTTCTCTGATTACAAAAGGAACGAAACTGTTGCTGCACTTAAGATCTGCGATAGATTGTCCGATACGATAACCGGTCTTATCCTGCGCCTGTCATTTCCAGTCGGTTTCAATTTTGTGGCAAGAGATTTAATGCCTTCATTTGCATTCGCAAATGAAAAACTCAGCCCACTTGCTGTACTCAGATTCCAAAATAAAGTGAACTGCAACTGTGGCTGCAACTAATTGGTTTTTGAAATTGTTATGATTACAAAGTTAAACGATGTCAGCGATTTGCGAAAGGTGGAGGAGTGGAGGAGAGGAGGAGGGGAACTCTGACAGACTGACTAACGACAACTGACCAAGTTTATGAATGATTTTAAGTGGCAAACTGGTTGCGTTTGCATTGGCTTAGTTTTGGCGAGTAATTAACGGTCTGCCGTGATCGGCTTAGGCTAATCAATAAACTAATCAATAGCTCAGATACAGCTTAGTGGTGTAAAACTATGGAGACACTATCGATAGTATCCATCGAAGTTTTTTTTTTATAATTTGGATAGTCTAGACTTTGGCGTATTCCATCGATGAGAATTTTGATTACGATTGAATAAAAAACAGCGAAGATATGCAACAGAAAATTTGCTCAACTGTGTATGTATTATTGAAACACAATGTACAGGGTCTTCAACTATCGGTTAAGCTCGACTGACATTTTCAAATATTTGTTGAATACAAATTATATATAGAAAATTATGATATAAATGGGGTGAAACATTCTTATGAACAATATATATTTATAACTCGATATCGAAAATATCGGAGTTCGCAAGCACCGATATTTTTACACCACTAATACAGCTACAGTTGGCTTGTGTCTCGTAGATACTACATGGACAGGGTGCACAAGTCAAACGGAAGTTGCGTTCAAAGGTTCAAACATGAAATACCTGTCATAATAATAAACTTATATCTTTTATTATCTGTTATTTAGCAGCTTGTGCATTGCATTCTAATAACTTATTGTTATTACAGGCCGGCGCCTCGCTTGGAGTTTGTGCATTTGGTATTCAGCTCATAGCGATCGGCATTAAATACCAGGAAATGTTGCCTAGCTACAGTAGTTTTTCGTCTTATCATGCGATCAGAAATGTGAACTACACACACTCTATCTGTGTATCTGTGTGTCTGTGTATTTGTGTATCTGTGTGCGTATGTTTATCATTCATATTTTTTATTCGATCTGCGTCTTACCATCTTCTTTTTCAGCTACTTACATTCTCGCATGCTGTGCGACAGGAACCGAAAACTTGATTGCAGCATGTAAAGATATCTGCAAAGATACAATCAGAGGAAAACCAAAACAAATCAGATAAAACGCCATTAAAATCAGTCAGCTTAGTTTAAGTTCAGCTTAAGCCAAGTTAAGGCTGACAGCAGTCACTACATATTTGTTATTTAATAAATGACATGGCTTACTCGACTGCTAAATTGCAAGAACCAGCCCAACTAGCAGGGGCGTAGCTCATAATCTCATTGAAAGGGGCAGTTCATGGAATTGCTTATTTACTTTACAAAGTTGAGGTCCAGAAAATTAGCAGTAATTACAACTAAATACACCTATTCAAAGCTTAATAAGTAGCAGAGTTAGGAGTCTCCATTGTGGTATGAATTAGAATGTAATATTTGATGTACATATATGAAATATATGTTATATATGTTTGTTATATATAAATATACATATATTTTTTTCTAATAAATTTTCTAAAAACTACTAAGTTTTTTAATTATTATAAATCATCTACAAATTATTGTTCTAAATTTTCTAAAAATAAATTATTTACTTTTAAGTTATATAAATATTGTTTTTCAAATATTGTAAATTTAATTTTTTTCATATACACGTATTGTCAATATTTTGTTATATCCTGTACCCATTGAAATGGGAAATACAGGGGTATTAACTTTGTCAGGATCTATGTAATAGGCAGAAGGAGGCGTGGTAGACCCCACAAAGTACATATATTATTGATTAGGAGGCCGAGCCGAGTTGATTTAGCCCTGTCTGTCTGTCTGTCCGTCTGTCCATCTGTATGAACGCGTCGATCTCCGCAACTATAAGAGGTAGAGCATCCGTTTTGGTCATTTTTGAAAGGTGTATACCATACGCAGAACAAGTTTATTCCAAATTTTTGATATCACACCCCTACCGCGAAAAATGGCCATTAATATCATACATTGACTAATTTGAACGCGTCGATCTCAGCAACTATAATAGCTAGAGAATATATTTTTTTTGTATTATAAATATTATGCTAGTAGTACACATGCAAAATATTATTCTTATAAATGTTTAAAATGTAATTGCTATAAATATATAAAAAACTGTATATTTTTTGTACGGTATTTTCAATATTTTATTGATGATGTATTTTAATGATTGCTTAAGTATTTCTATTTTTATATAAAATATGGGATATTTAATTAGTATAGTAGGCTTAGCATTCATTATAAATTCAATGTCTTAAAATTTAAAATATATTTTTAGATTTTTAAAATTTTTCTGCCTGTTCTACATTGTTTCTTTGGAGGATGCACTATTGTTGTGAGAGTTTGTGCCTGATCGAGCAAGAAAGAACTTGCCGTCATATTTTCGCCATATGATGGATGCTGTATCAAGGGAGACTCACACTTCCTCGAATAAGTGCAGATCAACAGACAGACAACAAGACAAACAGACAGACAACAGAACAAACAGAAGGAACAACAACGATCATGTCGCTTGTCATTTCGCTGAACAAGTTGCAGTTGAGAAGAGAGGCTTCTGGCAATTAGTTCGATATGGCGATACTACGGCAATTGGCCAGCTTATCTATGCAAATACATATACATATATAAATATATAAACATACTCTATCTGCAGCCTGTGTGTGTGTGTGTTTGTGTGTGTGTGTGCGTGTGTAAGAAGTTGTTATGCTAACTGATTACTTATTAAGCACTTGGCATTTAGAGCCAGCGTAGACTGATGCTCGCATCATTTAGAGATTTCTCATTGGGTGTTGAACTTTGGCGTTGCAACGACATGTGCAACATATGCCACAACTGCCAGGCACCCCGCTCCCCCCTGCCGCCACCATCTTGCCTCATTATCTGCTGCAGGGCAAGAGTTTTTCATTTGAAGTGCGTGAAAAATGTCGTTTTGTCACATGCTCGTTCCGTTCTTCCATGCTTCCATGCAGTGCGGGCTCCCCCAAAAGCTGGCACCAGCTGCTCCAGCCTGCCCCGCCCCTCCCTCTCCCCCTTCTCCAAAAAAGAACACAAAAGATACAACATCAAAAGCAATGCTCATTAATTAAGTGTGCAATTGCTCTTCTGGTGCTAGGGAATTTTCTCATTTTCTCATTTTTAGCGTCTACCTCTGCCTCTATGTTCATAGTATTTTTGGCATATTTTTCACGACAGTTTTCAGTTCTGACTAATTTTAGAGGCATTCACTTTGAAGTTCCCTTTCAGAATTTATTATCTTTTGATTTTGCATGCAGCTGATTCCAATTATGATCGTCATTCAATTTTATATTCATTTTTCAATTAAAGGCAAAAAATAAATCAGAACTTTAGGTGCGAAATCTTTGATTATGCCTGACAAATTGTCTTTGATTTTGAAATTATGGTTTGCCTATGATTTTGATAGGCTCCTCCGCACACTTTCTACATTTATTTTTAAATACATTCGTGTATTTTATGTTGTTTCTTTTATTTGTTTTGCTTTTTATTTGCCTGTGTCGTGCGCTATTTTTATAGAGCAAAAGATATCTGTGTTAGTTGCAAAGTTGCGCAGTCTCCGCCCCGTTCCCCTTCCGCTTTTGCTGTCATCTCGTGGCCAATGATCTTAGAGGCTGTCAACACAGTCTCCAAGTGCCTCAGAAGACAGAAGACTCCCGGCAGATGCAGCCTATAAATAACAGTCAAATGTCTCAATAACGGCCAATTTGCAAGACTTACATTACCCGAACTCATAATGGCCATAAGCAAGTCAAGGGTATCTAAAGTTTTCAAACAAACTGTGGATACTTAAAATTGAGCACTTAATTTTTTACACTCGAGAGAAAAGAACAAAACTGAAATAAAGCTGTATGAAATTGAAGTTAAATTAAACTCAAACTTAAATTCACAGGACATTTAAATACTAAATAGAGCCGCAAGGGGATCCAATAAAATATTCTACAATTAAATTGAATTAAGACTTAATTTTGTAGACAATTAAATACTTTAATGATTAATAAATAATATTAAATATTTAAATAATAAATGATGCAAGGGGGTTAAAAATATCTAGAATGGACGGAGAAAATTAGTTGATCGCGCCCAACTGTAGAATAGGGTAGGAAAATATTCACTATTCTACAATTAAATTGAATTAAGACTTAATTTTGTAGACAATTAAATACTTTAATGATTAATAAATAATATTAAATATTTAAATAATAAATGATGCAAGGGGGTTAAAAATATCTAGAATGGACGGAGAAAATTAGTTGATCGCGCCCAACTGTAGAATAGGGTAGGAAAATATTCACTATTCTACAATTAAATTGGATTGAAACTTAATTTTGTAGACAATTAAATACTTTAATGTTTACTAAATATTATTAAATATTTAAATAATAAATGATGCAAAGAGGTTAAAAATATCTACAATGGACGGAGGAAATTAGTTGGTCGCGCCCAACTGTAGAATAGGGTAGGAAAATATTCTCTATATTTTAGATTTAAAATATAAAAGCAATAGTTTCTGAATAATAGATTTATAATTTAATATTAGTTAATGTAATAATAAATAATACTAATAGGTGTATGACTACACGCATACTTGTATGTGTGTTCGTGCATGGCATTCACCCACACAGACATATGACGCACTTAGTGTTGTTAAACTTGGATGCATCATATCTCTCTTGATTGTGAGATTTAAAAAAATGTTGATAAAAATATATACAGAATTTAAATAAAATATCTCCCAACTTATGAAGACAGAATTTATGTAGATAAAGTTATATAGGTCAATTTAACCTCTTGACGAAATAATTAAAAAAGAGCAAAATCGAGACAAAAGGGCGTAGGAGAGCTTAATAACTCTTAACTTTAAGAACTTCAATTGACTTTAACTGCAACGCTTGAACCCATAAATAAGTATTTTAGAACCCGAAGCAGACACGTTTTAAATATAGCTTACATCATAAAAAGCCCTAGACCATATCTATTTGTCAATCTGCCAATTTTATAGATATTTTAAATGGCCATTGACCATTGTAGAGCTGTGGAATGGCCAACTGGCTCTGCCGCATGCTAATAAGCTCTACCTCCATCTCTCTCTTGAGGTCCCTACGTGGGGAGAGGCCACGTACATGCCTCATACACTGCGCAAATATTCAGCATAAATAATAATTTGCTTTTATTTTATTATGGCTTTTATTTTATTATGGCTTTAATGGGCGCAGGCAATGGCAATAAATGTGCACACATTTCATATAAATATTAGTATGCAAAGCGTTTTCAAATGTTGCCCCTGAGTCCACAGACAATTGATAATGCCGACAGCAACTATCGATGGGGTATGCCTGATATTTGCAACTGCAACAACAACAGCAGCAACAGCAACAGAGTGACAAATATGTGCATCCCATAAAAATTTCATTTCATTGGAAATCTAACACATTTATCACAAACATTCGCCATAATTCATTCGGGCGCGTAAATTAAGCGTTGGCGTTTGGTGTGGCAAGTGTGGCAAGTGTTGCTGCTGCTGCTGTGGCAAGTGTTGCTGTTGCTGTTGTTGCTGTTGCTGGCGTGGTCAGACCCAGGCCAGGCTCGACAAGAAGCTGCGCATATGCTGGCGCCAGCAGTCGACAGTCGACAGTGAAACAGGCACAGTCGTTGCTTTAGCAATTTAAATAAATTTTTAACACAGTTTCAATTTAGTTTCACACTCACACACACGCAAGCACACACGCAAACACACACACACACACTCAGACAAATTCATAGCTATATATTATTATCATATGCCTCATCCAGCTGCTCATCATCAGGCACTTTCAATTAAAACATTTTCATTCTCGCTCGAGTATGGCTCTTGATTAAGTGAGAAAGCGGATGAGCACAACCCAACAGCCCAACAGCCCAGCGGGAACTTAATAGCATAGTATCTGGGCAGAAGGGAATTACTTCAAGAGTTTGATATACCAATATTACAAACTGCATTTTTAATTTCAAACATAACTATGCGCTCAATAGTTAAAGTTCTACGAGAAGGGAAATAAAGTTATTGGGCTTGCCTATAATGCCTAATAAAAATATATGGACGGGGCATATCAGTGGGGTGGAGGCTACAGTCGGACGTAACCGACTGTAGGAGACCCTTTACTTTGAGTATATGTACAGACAAACACAATCAGAGGCTCACACACTACGCTACTCGACTATGCAAGGCATACCGCCCACCCTTTGCCTAGGGCGGCAAATTGTCCGTTCCATATTTTCGCTGTATCTTATCCGATCGGAACGAAATTCATAGGGTCAATAGAGAATGTCATAAGCTAGTTACGTACCAAACTACAAGTCAACAACTTTTTTGTGGCTGCAGTAGTTTTTTGTGGTTTGCGGGGGAAAGGGGGAAGATATCAAAAATCTAAAACAAACTCGTGCTGCTTGCAAATTAGGAGAATCTAAATCCCGAATATGGTATCTCTAGCTCTTATAGTTGCTGAGATCTAGGTGTTCATATGGACGGATAGACAGACGGACAGACAGACAGACAGACAGACAGACAGACAGACAGACACACGGACAGACGGACATAGCTATATCGACTCGGCTTGTCGTCCTGATCAAGAATATATATACTATATATACTGTAAAAGGTCTAATTATCTGTATCTGTATCTGTATCTGTATCTGTATCTGTATCTGTATCTGTATCTGTATCTGTATCTGTATCTGTATCTGTATCTGTATCTGTATCTGTATCTGTATCTGTATCTGTATCTGTATCTGTATCTGTATCTGTATCTGTATCTGTATCTGTATCTGTATCTGTATCTGTATCTGTATCTGTATCTGTATCTGTATCTGTATCTGTATCTGTATCTGTATCTGTATCTGTATCTGTATCTGTATCTGTATCTGTATCTGTATCTGTATCTGTATCTGTATCTGTATCTGTATCTGTATCTGTATCTGTATCTGTATCTGTATCTGTATCTGTATCTGTATCTGTATCTGTATCTGTATCTGTATCTGTATCTGTATCTGTATCTGTATCTGTATCTGTATCTGTATCTGTATCTGTATCTGTATCTGTATCTGTATCTGTATCTGTATCTGTATCTGTATCTGTATCTGTATCTGTATCTGTATCTGTATCTGTATCTGTATCTGTATCTGTATCTGTATCTGTATCTGTATCTGTATCTGTATCTGTATCTGTATCTGTATCTGTATCTGTATCTGTATCTGTATCTGTATCTGTATCTGTATCTGTATCTGTATCTGTATCTGTATCTGTATCTGTATCTGTATCTGTATCTGTATCTGTATCTGTATCTGTATCTGTATCTGTATCTGTATCTGTATCTGTATCTGTATCTGCATCTGTATCTGTATCTGTATCTGTATCTGTATCTGTATCTGCATCTGTGTCTGTATCTCTATTTTAAAAAAATTCAGCAGCATTTCCTTCTTTCTCCCCGTTTTAATTCTCATATTTAGAAATAGATATAGCATATACTAGCTAGGCATAAAATACGCAATTCTCCAAATCTCTCTGAAGTAAGTTGTTTGAATAAATAAATAAATACTTATGCTGCACATAAAAGAAACTCGCAATGAAGAGTAAAAGTATCTGAGTATTCAGAGCATCCACACGCACTTCAGGCAATGTTTACAAACAGATTCAGATTCGACTTGTTTATATGTGGTGCAGCAACAAGTGCGCCTGTTTGTGACTCAGTGGCAACTGATAAGAAAACGCTTTTGAAGTTCCGATGGGGCAGCAAAGGTCGAGCGGACATAACGCTGCCTGATAGGCCGATAACTGGAACTGAACTTACCCGGGTGTGCGCTGTTGGCAGTCACTGTTTCGTGCGATGCTTGCGACTGATCCGCTGCGTTGCTGGCATCCACATCGATCCAGTCGTAATCCTGCTCATCTGCATCTGAATCCTGCTGCTCACTGTTGTCCAGAGTCTGCTTGCTGTGTTGTGCAGAGCTGCCACGCCTGCGTGGGGGCGCATGGTACGCCTCCTTGCTCTGAGATTCTTTCTGCTGCTCCAAGCGCAAGGCCTGAATGCTAAGCGTCATGGACGCCAGCGCAATTAGCAGCCAAGTCCAATGCATTTTCACTGATAACAACCTTCTGTGCGCCTATGATAAGCGCATTTTTAATGCCAAATCTGCACTTGCAGCAGCGCCAAAGTTTGCTAGACGTAAGGCGGCTGCTTACGTAACTTACGCGCTTACGTTACGTACACAGTGGGGAAAACGCCACTCAATTTTTGTAATGTTTTTTTAAGTTTCTAGTAAAAGAAAAAATAACAAAAAATGTTACACTAAAGTAAATTATATGTTTTTTATTTAATTTTATAGTTTATATAAACTTGAATCTAAAATTTGTACGAACTTTTTCCTTTAAATACGTTTGATAAAAAATTGTGGATTTCCGGAAAGTGGGAACTCTGGCATTTTTTCAATAAATATAAATAATGTTTTGATTGATTCTTGCACCCGATTCCCCTTATCGCTTAACATCTATATTCAAACAATTTTGAAATATTAAATTTTTTAAAAGTTCTGTATGGTTCGGGAGATTTGAAATCCAGCTCGAGTAAAAATTCAAAAGTTTTTCTGTCCATAAAATTCATGTATAAAAGTAAATGTTTTCAAAAACTTGATAGATTTCCATATGAGATTGTGAACTCATTTGTTAAGGAAAAACGTGGAAAATATGGAGAATAACTAGTATATTGGTTGTTTTGCAAATATTTTCAGATTTATTTTCAGTTTTTCCCTCAATAAAAATTGGCATAGTTTTAAAAACAGAATTTTTGCCATTTTCTCTCTGTGTATGTATGCATGTATGTATGTATTATTCTTATAGATTATTCGATTGATCTACGCCGTTGACTGAAGTGTTTTTTGCTGGCAAGCGGAAAATGCGATGATTAAATTTAATGTATGCATTTTCGCATTTTCAATTTATAAAAGCATAACATCTGCATACATACAAACATCACTAAGTGGACATTACGCTCTTAAACCAGCACGCTCTCTTCTCGCTCTCTTCCCACTCTGCTCTCACTCTCACTCTCACTGTCGCCTGCCTTGTCTGTCACACACTAATTAAGCCAATTGACCTCGCGCGCTGCTCTTTGCACAGTGTTGTTGCTCTCAAATTCGGTTCGATGGCAGCTTTTTTTATGAAAAACGAAAACACGTAAAAGCATATATAATTTATATATAAATAAATAATATGCAGCCGACATGTTTGCCGCTATTAAAGAGACAAAAATGACATAGTTATGTGTGTTTGCATGTGTGTGACACACACAGGCTGCACACTAATGATGAGGCGCATACTTCAGCCTACTCTGTGTGTGTGAGAGTGTGTGTGTGTGTTTGTGTGTGTGTGTGTCTCAAAGCCAGCAAAGAGCTGGCGGCACTGTGCTTTGATGTCCTTCTAATTGCATATTTTACGGCGCAATGAAGCCGCCCACTTACTAACACATGCACAAAGAGAGACACACTTATGCTCACACCTACACACACACACTCGCTCTCACACACACACACATGCACTTGCATTTCATCCTGCTAAAGAGACAAGATCCACTGTCAGCATAAGTGAAGCTATTTGTTGTAAGCTCCCACACAAAGGCGCACGTTGAGAGGGCGGCCCCAAAGAGAGTGGGAAAGTGGGAGAGAGTGAGCGGGGCGAAGAGAGCGAAAGCTTCTTCAAAGTGCATAGACAAAAGGGAAACGCTCAAAAACTAGACAAATATTAACTCTCATATGCCAAGCAAGCAAAGTTGATGACATGAAGTAGCTCTGTGGGTGGCAGGGTTTTAGTTAGAGGGGAAGGGGGAAGGGAAAAGGGGGGTGTATCATTGTCTGACTCCTGGCTGTGATAATACTCATATATATGAAACAATGCACACAAAAGCACTATGGGCAAAAATTACAGATTTTGTGGCATTAATAATGTTAATGTTAAAATGTTAACTTAACAGTGGTGGGCAATGTTAAATGTTCTCGTAACATAACAGTTTCATTAATGCAAATGTTAACTTAACAGTGGCGCAATGTTAAGTTTTGTCGCATGTAACATAACAGTTTGATGTTATGCTGATGTATTCCCTTAAAAAAAGGAATTTTAGCAACTTTTAAAAATGTTTTAATGCCAATAAATCGAGCATTTTGCCCCATGGTGCAAGGGCGCACAAGCTGTCACTGCAAATGGCATCACTTTGTCAAAGCTCACGCGAGGATGCACAACTCAAAGAGTTCATCTGGCGCCTTTCATTATTCAGTTCAAAACGAAACACAACCCAAAACCAAGCTAAGGGCACTTATTATCAGCGTTGCCAGTTTGGCGGATTTTCGAAATATATTGGCTCATCTAAAATGAACATATATTTATGTTTATCGGAAATCTATTTAAACTTATAATATCAATATAAATAGTGTTTATTAATTTTATTTCTGTTATTTATTTTTGAACGGTTGTTCTTTGAATTTTCATGTTTATTTATTTAAGTTTTTTAGTTATTTCAATATACGAATATAGTTATGTATATCTGGCAACACTGTTTGTTATAGCCATTAACTATGTTTGTTAAATATTGCTTTAAAATATTGCACACTTTGCATTACTTTTTATAATATTTCCAGTTTGTTTTCCCAATTTCATAGATGAAGAGCACTTTCTTATAGTTTGCAGCACAATTCCATACACAAAACTTTATTCTAGCCGTTAAATTTCATATTCGTATTTGAAAACAGCAAAAGAGACAGCGATAGACCGACAGAGCGAGAGAGCGATAGAGCGCAAACACACGCCGCGAGCGCATTGGCTGGCAGTCGACGACTGAATGAACTCTGAGGAGCCGACTCTTCATCTCGGCAGCGTGCGACGGGCTCAGTTGCCACTTTGAACCCCCTTGGCACTTGCAAGCATGGAAAACCACCAAATATTATTGAAGTAAGAGAATAACTCGTATTTAATTATATTTCAGCTATGCTATTGTACTTTATAATTTAATTCTTCAATACAATAGAAAATAGATTAATAAATAGTATTTATTTTTATTTAACATCTAAATTAAACAAAATTACTCAATTCTCATAATGTTTTTAACATACCTTCTAATAATAAAATAAATAAATAATAATTAAAATGCACATAACAAGATTTTTGGTTTATTAAATAATTACACATTTTTAGACAAGTACAACTAGAGCAAATTCTATTGAAACAGTTTATGACACCATTAAAAACACCACTCTTAGCACAGCTGTGATTTTTGTGGCAATCGCGTTAGGCAAGCGGAGCTTAAGTAGCCTTTGCTGCACAGTGGCTCCAAGCTATTGCTAATAAATGTAGCAAGAAAAAATTAATTGTGCAAAATTTGAATAAATTCCCTATACAGCTTGTAGTTTGTCAAAAATTAAGTAAAACTTACCAATAGTATTTGAAAATTATTTCAGCCAACTATTACCGAAGTGTCGCTAGCGATTCAACAGGAATGGAAAATAAAACTATCTTTTGTCTTTCATTTAAAAGAACCGAATAACTTCCACAAGTCTTCGGAGAGTTCCGCAATCTACTATAAATATTAGTTAATTTTCGAGTATCGCCTAAAGATTAATTTATAACACGAAATTAAAATTCACGCCATCTATTGTAAAGTTTTGCAACAGGGAAATTATCACTGTAGGTTGCAAAGCGCCATCTATGCGCATTCGCTGCAACTATAGGCAAGCAGTGCAATGTGTGCCATTTGTGTTGGGACACGCAAGCAGTGCAAATGCAACTTAACGAAACTTTTTCAAACGTTTATTCAAATGCGTCAAAAAATTGAGATTTGCTATTGTCATCTTTGAATTAAAGCAAGCATATAGCATTCGAGTGTTTAAAGCTTACAGCTGGCTTTTAAATTTGAAAATGAAGTGAAACATTTGTAACGGCACAGGCAACTGTGAGGAGAAAATAAAATAAAAAAAAACAAAACCAAAATAATCAAAAACACGTTAACTAGATTTATATATTTTTTAAATTGTGATTTATACGAAGAAGTCGAGTTTGATGGACAAGCGCGGACGCAGTTATATGGTGGAGCGGAAGGAGTGCATATCGATTGAGGGCCGAGGTGATCTATTGATCAAGCAAACCGATACACAGGTGCGGGAACTTTATCGAAATGAGGATATTGCGGCTCCCTCGTCCTCCCTCTGCGATGCGAAGATCCAGAATGCCCGAGGCGAGGTGCATGCGATGAAGGACTGCATCGAAAATGAAATCGGCAAATTGAAGAACTTTCGTGATATGTTTCTGATATCGGAGGCCGCCAAGGACAAAGACAAGATACAGCCAAATCGAATTCAGGACAGAGAGGCTATAACCGATATTGGTGATCACAAGAAACGACATGTGAAAAACAAAGCTAAGGAAAAGCCAAAATCACGCCAATTACTAGATCCCAATATTACGGCGAAGCCCATGAAAACTCTCAGTTCCCCTATATCTCAGCCTGCAAAACACGGAGAGCGAGACCGGGAGCGGAAGCGGGAGCGGGAGGGGAAGGGGGATGCGAAGCAAACACAGCGCATGGGAGGAGGCTGCAGTCGTAACTGTGACTGCGAAAACTGGATGTCCCAATCCTATTGCCACGCCCCGCAGTACAATAATCCTCCTCCCTATTGTGCCCAACACAATTCCTATATTTGTCCCTGCTTTCAGGTTGTCACCCATCCGAATTGTCACTCCCCTGACACAGCGGAGTCCCCTCCATCATACGGCAAACGAAGAACGGATCTGCACACCAACGATTTTCGCTGTTTGTTCATACGCAAAGCAATGACGGAGACCGCAGAGACAGCCAAGGAGCCGGAAAGGCAGCGAATAGGCCCCAAGAGCAGCTCCAAGTCCCAGGCGAAGTCTACGAAGGGCAAGGAGATTCAGCATCTGGAATACATGAAGATCTACGAGCAAGAGCAGCTTAAGACTGAGAAGAATATGGAACCAGCTAAGGTTGCCAGGTTATACCAACAACAGCAGAAGAGTGAGGAGAAGAAAATTGCCAAGCCCAAACCTGTGGCAACTCCGAAAAAATCGACCAGCAAACGTGCCTCCATCCCTACCACAGCTGCAAATCTTCTGAAGAAGCCTCCACTCGATGCAGCTAAACCGACACTGGCTAAGGCCTGCGTGGACGTCTGCACCGCTTCCTGCTTCTCCGGGACCACTCTAACAACCGCCTGTCGTAGGGACTGCGAATGCCAAACGTCGCAAATTGTGGCATCCACACCTACCCGGGTGCCTAGGGAGAGCCAGACGCGACGCAGTTTGACGCAGGATAATTTCACCAGTCCGAACATCACACAAATGTTGCACAGCTCCACAAACTATTCCAGCGAGGCGTTGACTGTGATCCATCGTGCCAGCGGACCCGATGCAATGGAGCCTACCATCGAGGAGGTGCGACAGCTGCCCAGACCCTCAACGGAGCAGGCCAGCCAGACGAAGCAGCTACAGCTGGAGCAAAGAGGCACCGAGATGCAGCTAAGTCAGGAGCATCGAGGTACGGAGATGCTTTTGGATCTGAAGCATCGAGGTACCGGAACCCATCAAGATCTGGAACATCGAGGTACCGAGATGTATTTGGATCTAGAGCATCGAGGTACCGGATCGCATCAAGATCTGGAACATCGAGGTACCGGAACGCAGCTAGCCTTCGATCATCGGGGCACCGCAACAAATATAGATTATGATGCTCAAGCGACGCAGGCGATTGTCGGACAAAGCAACAAGCTTACGGATGCGGCGTACACTCCGGCGTATAATTCTCAGCAGCAGAGCGCGGAACTGCAGCACAGCAACACCTTTGTGCCCCTACAAAATAGCAGAGCTCGCACTGATCTGAGCCGAGTAGCACCTCCAAATTTCACCAACTACGACGCCTATTACGACTATCCCATTCGACGGAACGTGGAGAACTTGGATCACCATTGTGACAACTATTGTGAATGCTGGCCCGCCTACTGTCCCTACAATCTGCAGCAAACCTCTTCGCAAGAGCCGCAAATGCATTTTGAAGCATGCGTCAAAAGCAATATAGTTCTGGGTTCAGAGAGCACGGATTTCCTTAGTCTTCGGGACAATTCCAACACGCCCACGCCATGCACCAGCTATACCCATATACCCACCATGATCTACACCAGATCGGCCTATTGTGGCGTAACGTCCAAGCCTTCGCCCCTGAGCCTCGCCAGCACTCCATTCCAGCAGCCAGCGAAACCGTCAAATCTCAAGAGCTCATCGATGGTATGTGAGAAGCGCACACGTTGCGTCACGTTCGAGGATGAGGATAAGACCAGCGTCTGTAGCAGCGTCTTCGTCTCATGCCGCACGCCCATTGACTGGGAGCGCGCCTTCAGCATTCCGGATAGGGTCCTGACCCTGGAGCCAGAACAGAGCAGCTGTGTCGTAGAGGACTGTGAGACTGAGGATGATCATTTGGATACTTCATGCTGTAAGTGTTTCTGATAATTATCATTTTGTCATTTTGTAATTCATAGTCGAACGACTGATGCTGTCGATAGCGTCCGACTGTTTTAGATATTCATATTTTGTATGTATTCATATTTTTAGACCCTTTACTTTAAAAAAGTAAAAAGGTCTATTAGTTTAGTGCAAAGAGGAAATGTATGTAACACCCAGATGGAGGCGTGGCAGACCCCACAAAGTATATATATTCTTGATCAGGACGACAAGCCGAGTCGATATAGCCATGTCCGTCTGTCCGTCTGTCTGTCTGTCTGTCTGTCTGTCTGTCTGTCCGTCTGTCTGTCTGTATGAACACCTAGATCTCAGCAACTATAAGAGCTAGAGACACCATAGTCGGGATTCAGGTTCCCCTATTTAGTAAGCAGCACGAGTTTGTTTTAGATTTTGGATACCTCCCCCCCCTTCCCATTGGACATGTGTACATATTTTACAATATAAAAAGTAATTTATAACTACATAATTAATTTATAGAGGCTTCAAATTTTCTAAATTTAT
Source organism: Hypselothyrea guttata (assembly GCA_035045125.1). Lineage (NCBI taxonomy): Eukaryota > Metazoa > Arthropoda > Insecta > Diptera > Drosophilidae > Hypselothyrea > Hypselothyrea guttata. Next base: position 76,188 of record JAWNNJ010002438.1, read on the forward strand.
AACCCAAGTTACTTTGAATTCGAATTAATTTAAATTTGTTCTTGAAATAGTTAAGAAACTGATAAAGATTTTGACTTTGTAATTTAAAGGAGATTCGATTATTTTTTATAACATTTTATATTCGAAATTTTATTATTATTTTATTTGATTTAATTTAATTTATATCATTTATTATCATTTTATTATCATTGTAGCATTAAGTTTTATAAATTTATAGTTTATTTATGTATGTTAAATTCTTTTCTTAAATTTTTCCTTAAATCTGCGCTTACAAAGGTAAAGGTTAAGCAGTTGATATAAAACAGTCTGCAAATAATTCATACTTTATTAAATGCTGTCGGTTACTTCCGACTGTATTACACAACTTTAATTTGTATTTTTTATAATTTACAATTATGGATTTATATAACTTAAGATATTAATATAATATATAAAATATATTTAATTTGAATAATAAATTATTCATTAATTCAGTAATGAATTTTATTTTTATTTCATAACAGTGAGAAGTGCTAAGACATTAAAGAATTAGCTAAAATATTTATTTTTAATATACTTAAAATAATTAATACACTTGGATTACACGTTAAAGTTGTTGAAGCGAACGTACAAATTACGAATAGAGTATGAAGTCATCTGCTCAAAAACAATTAGTCAAAGAATTTGGTTATAGATATAGTATATAACATGCTATAATAAACGTTTTAAAATATATTTTAAAATTCTTATGAATAAGTAAATTAATTACAGTCGTTTGCTCTCTATATATTTAAATTATTTAAATTGCTAAATTGTTAAATTCTCGCATTGTTTTTGCAGGCACCACCAGCACGGAGTACACCTGCATTGAGGACAATGACGTCTATGATGACTCTGACATCACCTGCATGGAAAACAATTTCGAATGCCTATCCCACTTTTGCTCGCCAATCCAAAGATTTAACTTGCCAAAATAGGTATAATTCTTGTCAGACTTGACTGGACTTAAAATTAAACTATAAAGTACACCAAATAAAACTCACAAAACACAGTAAAAACAACTAAAGCGTTTTCGCTGGAATCTTGGGACTATTCTCACGACTGCGTGCCTGACAAAAGCGATCCTCGGTGAGATTCTGTCGCAGTTCACGCGCCTGACGCTCATACTCATCCGCCAGACGTTCCTGCTGGGTGCAACGCGTGCGCTCCTCCTGCAGTTCACGCTGTAGAGGGTAGATTAGGGTATATTAAATTAAAATAATAAATAATAGAGCTAATATTGTTGTTCAAACTGACCAATGTGCGCTCATGCACCTGACGCAGACGCTCCATTTCGTTTTTGGCCTTCACCTCGGCATCGTCCTGACGCTGCTGCTCCTTTCGTACTCGCTCCAACATCTGATCCCGGGTCTCGGAGCTAATCTGATTCAGCATAGACTTCTGCTGCAGCTCATAGCGCAGTTTTTCAACCTCTTTCTCCAGCTGTAAATAGTCAAAGTTCAGGGATTTCCCTATATTTTAACAGACTATTCATTTTATTATGTATATAGCTTGTTTATAGTTTCGACAATGGCTTAAAGAATTCTCTAAAGTTTTTTAAACTGTTTCTCTAGCTGCAATTGATTGAATTTCCTCTGATTTAAACAATCATTTTACGTCATAATAAACATGCTTATTAACATGATTTTTCTAAAGTTGTCTATATATTAGTCTTCTTTAAATAAAAATATAGGGACGGGGCAGATCAGTGGGACGGTGGCTACAGTCGGACGTAACCGACCGTAGGAGAACCTTTACTTTGAGTATATGTACACACACAAATACAATTAGACGCACACACACCAAGCTACCCGCGTATGCAAGGCGCACCACCCCCCTCTGCCTAGTGCGGCAAATTGTCTGTGGCATATGTCCGCTGTTTCTTATCGGATCGAAACAAAATTCACAGCGTCGATAGATAATGTCATAAGCTAGTTAAATACCAAATTACAAATCAATAGATTTAAAACTGTGGCTACAGCAGCTTTTCGCGGTTTGCGGGGGAAGGGGGGGAGATATCCAAAATCTAAAACAAACTCGTGCTGCTTACTGAATAGGGGAACCTGAATCCCGAATATGGTGTCTCTAGCTCTTATAGTTGCTGAGATCTAGGTGTTCATACAGACAGACAGACGGACAGACAGACAGACGGACAGACAGACAGACAGACAGACAGACAGACAGACAGACAGACAGACAGACGGACAGACGGACATGGCTATATCGACTCGGCTTGTCGTCCTGATTAAGAATATATATACTTTGTGGGGTCTGTCACGCCTCCTTCTGGGTGTTACACACATTTCCTCTTTGCACTAAACTAATAGACCCTTTTTACTTTTTTAAAGTAAAGGGTCTAAAAAATATTTGTAGCTTGTTTACAGCTATGTACTATTGAGCTTCAAAAATTCTTTATAGTAATATACTTCATAATGGTCTACCGAAAAAAACTGCATATTGCAATAATAATTTCCATTTGAAGCAAGTATTTTCGCAGATAAATTCTAAATTAACAATGCCTTTAAGCAAAGTTTTAATTTCTTCGAATATAAATAGATGCACTTATTAGTATAAATTGCTTAATTCTCTTTGAAGATTAAATCGTATATGAATATGATTTTAACGCAACTATTAACCCAATTACAATAGATCTCAAATAGATACGTTTTTGGCTAGTATAACATATAGTTAATACTTATCTTTAACAACAGTTGGTACATTATGTGCTTCTGTCTTAAATAGTCTGATTTTAGCTTAACAAAACTTAACAAAACGCTCAGCAACAGCTGCTTAGAGTTGTTTAAATTGAAGCAGCGCTTGCGCTTACCTTTCTGCGTATTTCGTTGAGCTCATTTAGCTCGGCGTTTAGCTTTTGCTTCTCCACATCGAGCTTATCGCACAGTTCCTTGCGCACATCCAGCTCTATTTTCTGCTCCCTGGCATTCTCCAGCTCACGCTCCAGGCAGCGCATCGAGGCTTTAGCTGCCGTCAGCTGCATTTCCAGCTCATCCATCTTGCACTGCCGGCAGTGCAGCTGATCCTTCAGCGTGTGTATTTCGCACTCCAGCTCACAAATCTGTCGTCTGCGCAAAGAGAATGTTATTGTTTAATGTTTTGAATTTCATTAAAACTTCATTGGACTCACCTGAATTCGGTGGCCTCGATTTCCAGGCTCTGATTGTTGCCCTCCAGCAAAACTTGATCGTGCGTGAGGCTGTGATAATGATCCAAGAGCTCCTCACGTTCCTTTTCCTTGAATGCAAAGAACACCTAATGGCATTAGCTGAATAGTTCAGGTAATTTGGCTGAATAGATACGGATTTACCTTCTGCATGAGCAGATCCTCGGCACGTTTCACTTCCTGCACGTATTTGTGCAGTTTTTGTTTCATATCCGACACTTGCTGCTCCGCATCCTTGAGCTGCTTCTGCAGCGTCCTCTGCTGCACCTGAGCATCGCTCAATTTGTCTGTGAGGCGTCTGTTGCGCCATCAGCGAGATGATTGGTTTACCAATGCGCAGACAAATAAAGAAAAAACATTAATGAGTTGTTGGCGTCTTGTGCAATTAGACTAGGCAACAAAGCTGAAGTTGATGGAGTTTTGAGATTTACCTAGTTATACAGTCTTATTTTAAATTATACTTTCGGAAAAACGTAGTTAAACATGGATTGATTTGTGTGCTAATAGCAGACCGAAAGAAAGTTTATCCAACTGTAGTTCGGACTGCAAAAGTTGCGTCGGCGAGAGATGAGCTAGCGAGAGTTGGGCCTGCGAAGTTGGGCATGCGAGTTTATTCAGCGAGAGTTTGACAATAGCGAGTTCGGCCAGCAAGTGTTCGGCCAGCAAGTGTTCGGCCAGCGAGAAATCACCCAACGAGAACTGGACCAACGAGAGTTAAGCTAGCGAGAGTTCGTCCATCGAAATAAATAGATTTTTTTTCAAAAGTAAATCGATATTTAGCATTTAATATGTAATTTGATAAGATAAAATGAAAAACAGGAAAATTGAACACAAATATCTATCGATCCGGAAGAACCGCACACACACACAGGGGCAGAGAGCGACGTACGCACACAAATACAGCTTTATAGGGTGACAAAGAACGCAACAGTTGGGAGCGTCGTGTCAAAAGCTGGCCACAGTCTTCAGGAATCTCCTATCTCAACATAACACACAAGAGAAAAGAAGATTCTTGTTAGGCGCCAGAAGGCACGAGAATTTAAGAATTTATTTCGAAAATTAAAACAATTTAGAATCAGCTGTTTTGGAATTTCATTTTTTTTCACGTTCCTGGCCTCGAAAGTAAACAAACCCCTCTTACTATATTTCGCCGACTTATTCTGAAGCATATCAGAAGCTTCGATCATCCTGGGCCCTTGAGGGAAACGATTTGATTTACCAGGTACTACAGGAATACTAGTAGGTACAGTAGTAGTACATGTTGTCTCCCCAGCCGCTAACAAATGTGCATCTGGTTTGGATTGTTTGGGTGCATTTGCGACACCACAATGACAGTCATCTTAAATACTTCAAATATATGAAAATCGAAATAAATATTTTTCTACGATGTGCTTATGTTCAAAGTACAACGTAAACTGAAAACAACATGAAATCAAATGACTTCGACTGTGAAAGCGCAGGCTACTCAAAATAAAAATTTAAATTGAAAATATTTTTAAAATATTTTACGAAGTGCAGCAGCAAGACTTCTTCTTACTTCTTTGTCTGTACCACGATTGTTTTGATGTTTATTAATCAATTCGATGCGCTTTTCACGATATACAACGATTATGGTAGAGATTATACATATATTCTAAATATCTTTCCATGTTAAACATTAAGCTTTTTATTCGGGATTTATCGATTGGGGCACAAAGAGGGCGTATGATCCAAAATTAAATCAAATCAAATTTGTTTATTCCCAAACGGAATTACCTTTCAAACGTAAGTGGAATTGAGAACAGAAACCGGAAAACCTATATTTTGTTGCCTAGTGTAATTGTGGTTTGACTTAGGTCATACATATGAATATTTCTGGTATCTAGCATAATATCTGTTGCATTATACGTACCCATTTTCCGCAATTGCCTCATCGCGGCTCACTTTGAGGGCGACAATCTGTTGCCTCAGCGTCTTGCTCTCCGCCGACGTCTCCGTTAGCTCCGAGTCGCGTTGGCGCGTTCTGTTGGTCAGTTTGCTGAGATTTAAGCCAGAAAAAATAACAGAGAATTCACTTTTTAGTTGGCAGTGGAAAGAGAGAACAAACACTAAGAGAGGGCCAGCAAACATAAACATACTAGTATATTTAATGCCATTTCATGGCCAGTTGCCGATTGCCGGTTGCTTGTTGGGGTCAACGGAGACTTAGGCAACAAACTTGCCAGCCGCTAACCCGATTATTATATACCATATATACTACAGATAGAAATACATTATGTCTAGCTCTTTGGCAGGCCTAGCACGTATAAGGTATATCCGCAATTCGGACTGAAGCTCAAGAACAAAGCATGGCCCTGCACACACACACACACACACACACAGACACAGACACATACACTCACACAGCCAAACAAATGGTCTCGACTTGACCATACAAAACTTAACGACCATCGACGTCAATCATTGAGGCTGTCGCACAGTCAGAAAGAGCATGGCACAGACTGACGAACGGACGGACGGATGGCCGGACGGACGGACAGAGGGACAGCTGAAGAGACGTACAAACACCAACTAAGTCTCTAAATGCAGCCAAAGAACTTTAAAGCCCCAACCCACACCAGCTGCCGAAATGAGCAACACATGCAAACTACGGTCAAGTGGCAAAAGCGTACGTGTGTGTGTGT
>JAWNNJ010002439.1:0-18487 GCA_035045125.1 Hypselothyrea guttata
AGTAGGGACAAGGACTTCTTTAGGAGAGGCATATACAAGTTACCATCAAAATGGCAGAAAATCATCGAAAACAACGGTACATATATCACTTAAATCGGACAATGCTAACTATATTAAAATAGTCGTCAAAAATCAATAAAGAAACCGGTATGTCATTACCAAACAACCTAATATATAATCCTTGTTATTATTCTATGTTCATATATGTATATAGTACTCTTCTACAATGTTGGGGATTTGCCTTGCATACGCGGGTAGCTTAGCGTGTGAGCCTCTTATTGTGTTTTTATTTACATATCGCTCGTTTACCAGAAGAGTGTCATAACTCAAAAAATGCGATTTTTGAGTTAATGATGCAGTAATGTTCGTTGGTTATTAATCTATGTCGTGTCAAAATTTCTTTGTTTTTATACCCTGTGCCCATTTGAAAAATGGGAAAAACAGGGTTAATAACTTTGTGCGAATGTATGTAACAGGCAGAAGGAGGCGTGGTAGACCCCACAAACTATATATATTCTTGATCAGGGAGACGAGCTGAGTCGATTTAGTCCTGTCTGTCTGTCTGTCCGTCTGTCCGTCTGTGTGTTTGTATGAACGCGTCGGTTTCGGAAACTATAAGAGCTAGAGCTGTCATTTTTGATGTGTTTGGTAGATAAATAACGTACGCAGATCAAGTTTATTTCAAATCGTTGATGCCACGCCCCCTTTACGCCCAAAAATCAATAAAACTCACATAACCTCGAATTTTTAAAACAAAAAGTTGAATAATAAGCGTAATATTGAACATAGAAGGTTGTTTTTCGGAACATAAGCTCTATTGTATTATATTTAACTATCCTGAAAAGCGCATTGAAATCGGTTAAGAAACACAGGAGATATATGCTTCACAATAGTTGAACTTAAAAGTTCAAAAACAAGCGTAATATTAATCATAGAATTTTGTTATTTGGTAGGAGATTATCATAGACTACGTACATGCCATATCCTAAGTCTTTAGCTGTTAAACTGTAGCTTTGAAATTGAAAACGGTTGCTATATTGGTTTTTCGTTTGGCGAAAGAATGGAAGGAGCTATCAAAAAACCCAAACAATCATGATCTAATTGCAGCATAGGAGAACCTAACGCAAATGCCAGCGTAGCCAGCAGCGCAGCAGCAGCAGCAGCACCGCAGGGCAGCTGGCGCACGTAATAAGGGAAGAAGAAGTACTGCTGATACGCTTAGTGTGACAGATTTATAAAATTGTATTTAAAATAAAAGGCACAGGGTATTCTACAGTCGGGCCCGTCCGACTGATCTGTCCCGTCCGACTGATCTGCCCTGTCCAAATTTTTATCTCTTTGTTTTGTATTTATCCTATCTTCAAACGCACTTTTTTGAGTTATGACACTCTTATGGTAAACGAGCGATATGCTCAAAGTAAAGGGTCTCCTACTGTCAGATACGTCCGACTGCAGCCTTCCGTTCATATATTTTCGTATTTAGGTTCTCCTATGCTGCAATTAGATCATGATTGTTTGGGTTTTTTGATAGCTCCTTCCATTCTTTCGCCAAACGAAAAACCAATATAGCAACCGTTTTCAATTTCAAAGCTACAGTTTAACAGCTAAAGACTTAGGATATGGCATGTACGTAGTCTATGATAATCTCCACCGATACTGCGAATTACATTACGATCGGATAAGAATCAGCAAAAAAAACACAAAGTACAGGGTCTTCTACAGTCGGTTGCGTCAGACTTGTAGCTCCGACCTTACTGGTTTTTACTCAAAATAATATATAAATGATATTATTATCATTACAGGGTATTATAAAAACCAGAATGGGCGGAGCAGATCAGTCGGACGGGCCCGACTGTCTTATACCCTGTGCCACAGCTCGCGCTGCGCGCTCGCAAATACAGTTTATAATTTAAATATAATATAATTTATTTATAAAGAATAGTATGGGCGCGCTTTGTTTCGTTTATGTCTTTTGTGTTTATTAACCGATTTTAAAGCGCTTTTCAAGATAGGTTAATATAACAGAAGAGAGTTTATGTTCCAAATAACAACATTCTATGTTCAATATTACGCTTGCTATTTAACTTTGTATGTTCAAATGTTTTCACAATCGCACAATTGCCCAGCAGCCTGCTTGGTATCGCCATCCCTCTCGCACACTATTTCCAAGCGTAAGGCGGCTAAGCTGCAACGGCGTGTGCATGCAGTATTACGGCGCTCTCCTTTGTTTATTAACCGATTTCAATGCGCTTTTTAGGACAGTTAAATATAATATAAGAGAATATATATTCAACAATAACAACATTCTATGATTACTATTACGCTTGTTTCTGAACTTCTAAATTCAACTATTGTGAAGCTTATGTCTCCTGTGTTTCTTAACCGATTTTAATGCGCTTTTTAGGATAGTTAAATATAGTACAAGAGAATTTATGTTCCAAATAACAACCTTCTATGTTTAATATTACGCTTGTTATTCAACTTTTTGTGTTAAAAATTCGAGGTTATGTGAGTTTTATTGATTTTTGGGCGTAAAGGGGGCGTGGCATCATACACCTACCGATAGCAACCAAAACGGCATCTCTAGCTTTTGTAGTTTCCGAAATCGACGCGTTCATACAAACGGACAGACAGACAGACAGGCAGACGGACATGGCTATATCGACTCAGCTCGTCTTCCTGATCAAGAATATATATAGTTTGTGGGGTCTGCCACGCCTCCTTCTGCCTGTTACATACATTCTGACAAAGTTATTAACCCTGTTTTCCCATTTTTCAATGGGCACAGGGTATAATAATAACACCGACTAGTGTATGTGAGTAACAGAAGCAGCTTCATTTTTACTACGCACATATTAATTTCATTTATCCCTAGTGCCAATTGCATATTGGGTGACCCCCCGCCAGCTTCAGGTTCAATTGAAACTCTTTCTTCCACTCACTTCATTACCAAGTCAACCATTTCTACAACAGTCTACCAAAGCCACTTCAGAAAACTAATTTTTTGAGCATTAGAAGGGAATATTGCCCGCTAGATGGATTACTTATTTCTATGGCCATTGTGATCGAGCATGACTTTGCTTTGAAAACATTTTATGCCAGCAAAAGCCGACAATGGATCACCAACAAAGGAAATACAGAGAAAAAAAGTGAGTGAAAAATAACTCAAGCACACGCACTTCTAAACGCAATAACATTCATATGCATTAACTATATTGAACGAGATCAAAATTTTTGAGAGGTATGTACATACATATATGTATGTACACTAAAAAATGAACTTTGTGTTCTAGAGCTCAAGCACAAGTTCGAATAGAATCGTGAAGGAATTTAGATTAATATTAAGAAGGTGCTGATTAGTAGAGCGAAACGCAGCAGTGGGACGTAACCGACAGTAGCAGACCCAGTACTTTGGGTTTTAAGAATCACTGTGTTACACACAAAGGCAGGATCGCATGAAGCAAACCACTCCCACTGCACAATAGGACCGAAATTCAAAATATAGACGAGGCAGATCAGTGGGACGGAGGCTACATTCGAACGTAACCGACAGTAGGAGACCCTTTACTTTGTCTATATGTACTTACAAACACAATCAGAAGCACTCGCACGAAACTAAAGTTTTCAAGCGCCGTGTATCTCCATACAAGGTAGATCGACATATTCTCTTCTCACGCTGTGTGACACTCTTCTGGTAAACGAGCGATATATACTTTATGGGGCGTGGCACACCTCCTTCTGGGTGTTACACACATTTCCTCTTTGCACTAAGTTTTTACTTTTTTAAAGTAAGGGGTCTAAAAATTGTGTCCCTATCTCTTATAGTTTGTGAGATCTATCTAGGTGACTGCTGTGTTTTTGTTGCGGTTTGTTGTGGAAGAGGTATCAAAAATCAAAAAACTAACTTGTTCATACAGTATAGGAGAATCTAAATACCGAAAATGGTATTTCTAGCTCTTATAGTTTACCAGGTCTTAGTGGTAATACAGACAGATAGACGGGTAATTATATCCACTTAATTCGGCGTCTTGATCATTAATATATACTTTGAGGGGTATGCAACGCGGTCTTTAGACTGATACACACTTTTTTCATTTGATATACCCTTGTACATTGGAAAGTACAGGGTCCAAAAACTCGATTAGGATTAAACTAATTGCAACGATAGATTAATACAAGAACGAATCGTATATTATTTATTTTTAAAAGATTATGACAATTGAAATAACAATTTTAAGAGCACGCTTTAATGAAGAAATGCGTTCTTAGATCAACATTTTCCGGGTTTACCGGAATTTCTTGATTTAAGTACGAAAACTCATGATTATTCTCTCTGTGTATACGTACTTATATATGTAGTTCTATACATAATATACTGCACAGCAACACTTTTGCCTAAGGCCAGTTCGACTTCTTGGCTTTAGCACTTTTCAGCCGCGCCCCAGGTGAAAAAACTACGCATAACACCGACAACAACAAATAATACATGCATGCAACAACAAAAACTACAACAACAACTCAAGCTCTGCTGCACTCTCGCTCTGCCGTTGCTCTAGTACCATCTCGCTATCGCGTCGCTCTCGCTCTCACGTTCTTATTCGTTCGCTCATGCAGTCGTGCCTACAGCGCTGCTTTTCACCAAACGCCATTGGGGGTTTGGCAATGAGAGCCTACGCACATGAACTGCTTGTCTCGTTCGCTCTTTGTGCCTTAATATGCTCTCGCTCCCGCTCGATGTGTGAGTGCGGCTTTCCATGCGTTTCCCTATATTAGTTTGTCTAATTGCTTTTGGCAACTATTATTACGGTTGTTGCTGTTGGTTGCTGTGGTTGTTGTTGTTGTTGTTACTGCTTGTTTGTTGGTTGCAGAAAAAAGTATCACAGATGTCAAGTTAGGTCCCGCCGCTGACCGACCGTAAGGCGCCACGGGTGGGCAGCCATTGCTTTGATTTGACTCTTCACTTTTTGGACGAGCAAGGGGCAACTGTTACCAGTTACTAGAGCCAGCTTCGAGCTACGCATGCACGTACTCTATGTGTAATACTCTTTTAATAAATTCTGTTAAAGAAGGCGTGAAATTTCGCTGTTTCACCATTTCCGTTGCGCGATCACACGCTGCGTCTGGCGGTAGGAGTTGGCAAAAGTATTTTTTTATTAAATTTGAAATATCACATTTTATAATTCATTACACCAGAGCAGCTGCTGCAGTCATAGTAACATCGGAGAAAGAACTGAGCAAATATTTGTCAAAACTTCTATCAATTTATAGTAAAAGAGTGTTTTATAAATTAGCATTATATTGTGGAAGCAACTAGGATTGCTATTGTTAATTTAGGTTAGTTATGTAGCACTGACTTTGCATTAAACCTGGACGGGGCAGGTCGCCCGACTGACCTACAGTCGATCGTAACCGACAGTAGGAGACCCTGAACTTTGTGCGAATCACTGAGCCACTCTCACACATATTTATGCGCATGTGCACAAACCACTGCATAGTCGAACCAATTATCTGTTCCATATCTTCACTGTTTTTTATCCGACCGCTAAGTCAAGTATCAATATCTTTTTGCGGGTCTGTTTGAATGAACGCTGATCTCGAAAACTAGCTAGCTAACTTTCAAATCGTAGCTGTTACTTCCGTTCCGACCTACTTTAAACCAGTAAGGACTGAGCTACAGTCGAACGTAACCGTCAGTAGTAGACCCTGTACTTTGAGTATAGTATGTACATATAAACACAATCAGAGGCAAACACAATAAGCTACCCGCGTATGCAAGGCACACCACCGATCAAAAAATTCACAGCGTCAATAGAGAATGCTATAAACTAGTTAAATACCAAATTACAAATCAATAGCTTGGAAACTGTGGCTACAGTGGCTTTTTACAATTTGGGGGTGAAGGGGAGGAAGTATCCAAAATCTAAAACAAACTTGTGCTGCTTACTGAATAAGGGAACCTAAGTTCCGAATATGGTGTCTCTAGCTCTTATACACTGGTCGGCACATATATTTTGTCAAAAAATGGCATATTTTCAATGGCGGGTATTTCAGATTCTAAGTGAAAATAGTTGGCTGTTTTAATTTTTCTAGATAGATATATTGTATTTGTATACAAAAATCACAATTTGGACATTTTCGAAATATTTTTTCTGTTTATTTTATTTTGTTAAACTGAAATATGGCATTTCCATCGCGGCACAAGTATTTTGTCAAAAACATGAATATCAAATTTTAGTGGGATATTTTGTTTTCTTAATGCAGTTTATGCCTAAAATCAATTAGTTTTACATTCTTCTTTGCATTTAAGCTGTTTTGGAATAGATTTGAAACTCCATCGCCCAAGGATTTAACCAAATCCTTTGAAATCCTGTTCCATGCAGTTTTTATCAAATATTTGGTCCAATTCTTTGTCCTTGTCGAATCCAAGGATTGGATTCGCTTTATAAGTGCCTTAGGATATTAAAAACACTAAATTCTGGAATTTTTGGTTGATAAATTTCGTTTTTGAACGACAATTCTACTCAAAAACGCAAGAAAATTGTTATATAGGCTTGCAAGAATCGTCCTGGAGCCTTATCCTGATTAAAAACGAATCCTTTTTCGATCAATATTTTAGCACAGGGATCTGCTCAATCGTTTAGGAAGCTAAAACAAAGATTTTAATTAGCTTCTAAATGGTTGGGGGTACCAATATAAGCAAGTAGTGACTTATGCACATACCCAGTATATGCCACCACAGCCTCCTGGGCTCACCTGAAAAAATATTTCGCTTATGCACCAATTTTTTGTGTACCACCTATTACTCAAGCAGTTTTAAAACTGGATTTGTAAGTTATTCAACTGGATTCGACCTGGATGCCCGTATGTGAGCCCAGGAGGCTGTGGTGGCATATACTGGATATGTGCATAAGTCACTACTTGGTAATATTGGTACCCAAACTATTTTCCCACTAATTAAAATCTTGGTTTTAGCTTCCTAAACGATTGAGCAGATCCCTGTGCTAAAATATTGATCGAAACAGGATTCGTTTTTCATCAGGATAATGCTCCAGGACGATTTTTGCAAGCCAATATAGCAATTTTCGTGCGTTTTTGAGTAAAATTGTCGTTCGAAAACTAAGTTTTTCAACCCAAAATTCCAAAATTTTAATGTTTTTAATATTGTAAGGTACTTATAAAGCGAATCCAATCCTTGGATTCGACAAGGACAAAGAATTGGACGAAATATTCAACAAAATCTGCATGAAACAGGATTTCAAAGGATTTGGTCAAATCCTTGGGCGATGGAGTTCCAAATCGCCTCCAAAAGGTCATAGACCCCAAAGGAGGTTATATTTTTTTAATATTTTCCAGCTTAAAATAGATTTCTAAAACATAGCAGTTAATTAGGACGAAAAAAAAAAATTGTCAAAATATCTATGCCTCCAATGAAATTACTTAGCAAACAGTTTTAATTAAATAAAAAATCGAAATCAACGTTAAAAATTAAAAATTATTATATTTATAATTAAATACATTATAACTAAACGAATTGGGTGCATGGCATAACGCCCGGTGTCATAGCGCCGGCGGGCGCTGTGACACGGACAATTGGGTCATAGCGCCCGCAGGCGTTCTGTCACTTTTGAAAGTGTCATATCGCCCGCGGTCTTTATGTCATTTTTCTTGTGGGCATTATGACACTATGAGAAGTGCATTAACGCCCGAACCTAATAATAATGAAATACCTGGTATAAATAGCCACCCAGCATAATTTCTTGAGAATAGGCTGGTCAATAGCGCAAGAAGCGCCGCAGGCAAAATTTTTTTACATAAAAATCGCGCAATTGCTATGTAAAACAATTTTTGCTTGCGCTTTTTATAAAGTAAATTTAAATACAAAATTGTGTTAAAATTTATTTAAACATTATTGATATAGTTTGATTTGGCTGTCTACTATTTGCCTGCAATATGCGCAGAGCAATAGAGTCTTCGCCGCTTTAATGTTGTAGCACTGAAAACATATTTTGAAGTGGTTACAAGGTAATAGTACCGCCCTAGGATAATTTCTTGTGAGAATAGAGTGCTCAATAAGGTAAAGCGCCGCAAGCAAAAATTTTTTTACATAAAAATCGCGCGATTTTTATGTAAAAAAATTTTTGCTTGCGCTTTTAATAAAGCAAATTTAAATACAAAATTGTGTATATATTTCATTAATTTCATTATTTCATTATATATTTATTATATATTCATTATATTCATTGATATACTTTGATTTATTATTGATACACTTTAATTTTTCTGTCTACTATTTGCCTGCTCTCGAGACTCATTTGAGTACACACACCACTATTGGACAAGGCCACTGAAACACTACAGTCTTTTATGTAACATGTATAACGCGAACTTTCCTTCAAAACATCTTTAATTTTAAACAATTGTTGCTGGCTTGTAAGAAGCAGCAACTTAGAATTTTTTCTAAATCCAGGTACAATTTTATATTCATAAACAGATTCCATTTCACGTGCACTTAGTTTCGAGATCAATCACAAACTAAATAGAATAGTATTGTGCCAAAAACATGTAAAGCGCGATTGCAAACGAGATAACACATTAAACTGTACTTTTAATAACGGTACTTTCATTGATTCTTGATAAACTTTGCAAGTTTTAAAAAATTGAGGCCGTTATGACACAAGTTGAAAATGTCATAGGGCCGGCGGGCGCTGTAACATTTTCGGTGCGGGCGATATGACACTTTCAAAAGTGACAGAACGCCTGCGGGCGCTATGACCCAATTGTCCGTGTCACAGCGCCCGCCGGCGCTATGACACCGGGCGTTATGGCATGCACCCAAACGAATTGCATTCAATCCATAAATATTTTACGCTTTAAAATAAATAAAAATCGAAAATGAAACTGAGACATCGTTATGACAAAATATATATGCCGACCAGTGTAGTTGCTGAGACCTACACTCAGGGAAAAGTAGCCAGAATCCGGATTGATTTTTATGGCTTACATCTATACGACAAATGTCTTGAAAAATTCTAGAAAGTTTCTTACTTGATATTTTTAGACCCTGTACTTTAAAAAAGTAAAAGGGTCTATTAATTTAGTGCAACTGACAGATGTATGTAACAGGCAGAAGGAAGCGTGGTAGACCCCACAAAGTATATATATTCTGACTCAGGACGACGAACTGAGTTGGTATAGCCATGTCCGTCCGTCCGTCTGTCCGTCTGTCCGTATGAACACCTAGATCTCAGCAACTATAAGAGCTAAAGACACCAGCTTTCCGGATTTAGGTAGTCAGCTAATGCAAGCAGATCAAGTTTGTTTCAAACTTTTGATATCTCGCCTCCTTCATCCGCGAATCATCAAAAATCTACACATACCTCAAAAATCTCGAAAACTATAAACGCCACAGCAGCCACAATAATAATGCTACAGACTTGTAATTTGGAATGTACGTAGTCTATGGCATTCTCCACCGATGCTAATAATTTATTTATGATTTGAATTGGAAATAGCGAAGATATGCAAGAGACAATTTTTTTCAAAATGCTTGTATGTGCCACTTCAGCCACAATAATAAAGCTACAGACTTGTAATTTGACATGTACGTAGTCTATTGAATTATCCATCGATGCTGTAAATTACATTACAAACGGATAAGAAACAGCGAAGTTATGCAGCAGTTAATTGTTTTATAAATATATAAAAGCGCCACTATAGCCACAGCTTAAAAGCCTATGGCATTATTCATCGATGCTGAGAATTACATTACGAACGGAAAAGAAACAGGGAAGGTAGATCAGACAAAGAAGCCACCTAGATCTTGCAGACTATAAAAGCTAGAAATATAATTTTTTGGTATTTAGGTTTATCTATGCAGCCATCAGATCAAGTTAGTTTGGGTTTTTGGATAACTCCGCTCATTCCTTCGCTAACCGAAAACCAAATTTAGCAACCGTTTGCAATTTAAAAGCTTCATTTTTAAAGCTAAAGATTTGGGATGTGGCATGTACGTAGTCTATGACAATACCCATCGATGCTGTGAATAACATTACGATCGGATAAGAAACAGCGAAGAAAACACAAAGTACAGGGTCTCCTACAGTCGGTTACGTCCGGCTGTAGCTCCGTCCTTACTGGTTTATTTATATCAACTCAGCTCGTCATCCTGAGTCAGAATATATATACTTTGGGGGGTCTACCACGCTTCCTTCTGCCTGTTACACACAGCTGTCATTTGCACTAAATTAATAGACCCTTTTATTTTTTTTAAAATACAGGGTTTAAAAATTATTCGTCGATGTTGTTATTATACCCTGTACCCATTGAAAAATGGGAAATACAGGGTTATTAACTTTGTCAGAATGTATGTAACAGGCAGAAGGAGGCGTGGTAGACAAAGTATATATATTCTTGATCAGGAGGACGAGCCGAGTTGATTTAGCCCTGTCTGTCTGTCTGTCCGTCTGTCCGTCTGTCCGTCTGTATGAACGCGTCGATCTCAGCAACTAAAAGAGCTAGAGCAGCCGTTTTGGTCATTTTAGAAAGGTGTATACCATACGCAGAACAAGTTTATTCCAAATTTTGGATACCACGCCCCTATCGCGAACAATGGCCATAAATATAATACATTGATTAATTTAAACGCTCCGATCTCAGCAACTATAATAGCTAGAGCAGCCGTTTTGGTCAATTTTGAAAGGTGTGTACCATACGCAGAACAAGTTTATTCCAAATTTTGGATGCCACGCCTCTACCGCGAGCAATGGCCATAAATATAATACATTGACCAATTTATGACATATAAATCTATCTCAATAAATTCTTTCTTCTACGAACTGTGGAGATGATTAATATCTACCAATTTTGCAAATTTCTATTATATCGGTCCACTATTAAAAGAATTATGATTAATTAAAGATTTTTTTTTTTGTAAATTGAATTTTGATGTATATGTAAGTAGTAGTAGGCTATGCTACATATAATAATATCCCGATATACCATTGCCCTCCTCTTGGTGTTCCCTGGGTATCGATTATATTTATTAATCGTTAGCGGATTCGAGCGGCGAAATAATACAAATAAACTATTTTTATTCAACATAGAAAGTTGGTATTCGGAATATAAATTGAAATAGATTCAAAATACATATATTTTGAATAGAATACTGTATTAGCAAGGCTGATCTTTGGTACAGGGAATAAGACAGTCGGGCTTGCCCGACTGTCATGTCTTGCGGGCGATAGCCCGCGAGATTTTTAGACCCTTTACTTTAAAAAAGTAAAAAGGGTCTATTAGTTTAGTGCAAAGAGGAAATGTGTGTAACACCCAGAAGGAGGCGTGGCAGACCCCACAAAGTATATATATTCTTGATCAGGACGACAAGCCGAGTCGATATAGCCATGTCCGTCTGTCTGTCTGTATGAACACCTAGATCTCAGCAACTATAAGAGCTAGAGACACCATATTCGGGATTCAGGTTCTCCTATTTAGTAAGCAGCACGAGTTTGTTTTAGATTTTAGATACCTTTCCCCCTTCCCCCGTAAACCGCAAAAAGCTGCTGTAGCCACAGTTTTAAAGCTATTGATTTGTAATTTGGTATTTAACTAGTTTATGACATTATCTATGGACGCTGTGAATTTTGTTTCGATCGGATAAGAAACAGCGAACATATGCCACAGACAATTTGCCGTACTAGGCAGAGGGGGGGTGGTGTGCCTTGCATACGCGGGTAGCTGAGTGTGTGTGCGTCTGATTGTGTTTGTATGTACATATACTCAAAGTAAAGGGTCTTCTACGGTCGGTTACGTCCGACTGTAGCCTCCGTCCCACTGCTCTGCCCCGTCCATATATTTTACATTACAAACAGACAAGAAACAAGTTATGCAGCAATGAATTGTTTTATAAATGTATGTACCGTCACTACAGCCACAGTTTAAAGGCTATCGACTTGGGATTTGGCATGTACGCAGCCTATGGCATTATCCATCAACGCTGTGAATTATATTACCAACGGAAAAGAAACAGCGAAGATAGCGCAGACAGAGCAGCCACCTGCGGACAGACGGACATGGCTATATCAACTCAGCTCGTCGTCCTGAGTCAGAATATATATACTTTGTGGGGTCTACCACGCTTCCTTCTGCCTGTTACATACATCTGTCATTTGCACTAAATTAATAGACCCTTTTACTTTTTTAAAGTACAGGGTCTAAAAAGTGTGTGGGAGCTTTCGATTAACTGTAAGGTGACAATATATGGATGCGTGTCTAAGACACTCTTGGGCATTCAAGCATATAAAATTTGACCGGATGAAAATCTATATTTTGGAAACTACTTACATATAAGATCTAGAGACACTATTTTTAGTACGTAAGTTCTCTCATGCTGTACGGTGATGACGATTTTTTAGATTTTGTATATTTCCCCCCTTTACCCTCCTTTCCACCAGCTCCCAACTTGGACTTGCAAGAGTTAAGAGCCATAGGAGGTACAGTTTTAATATCATAAACTTGAAATTTGGCATGTACGTAGCCTATGGCATTCTTCATTCATGCTATGAATTGCATTATTATGCGATAAGAAACATGGAAGATACTGAAAAATCCAATACGAATTAAGTAAATAAATAATCAATTAAATCAATTTTCAAGAGATTATATATTATAAGTTTGGGAGCGCAAGAGATTTTATAAATGTTAATTGGCTGTCACTGAATACAATGTTGTTTGCTAGCATAAGCTCGAAACGAAACTGAAACCTAAGCGTGCATAGCTGCACTGCGAGACCAATTATAATCCAATATAAGAGTAATGTTAACCTACAACATAAAGCTAATCTTACAATCTAGGGTATTTCAATATATTCATTTTCTATGTTGATTGCTGCTCCAACATTCCGGCCCCGTTGAAGTGCTCTAGTCAGCGCTTCAAACCACTGGTAGCACGGCCAACTTGTGGATCGGGCGTCTACATACGCCCACGGCCGTTTTTATGTCCGCCACGCGAACTCGCCCGTCCTCTCCATGCACCACGTTCACCACTCTGCCGGTGGTCCACCGCTGGGGTGGTGCGTTGTCCTCGTGAACGATGACGAGGGCCCCGATCTCGACGTCTGGCTGCTCCATTCTCCACTTGTCGCGAGGTTGCAGGCTGTGGATGTAGTCCTTGGACCACGCTCGCCAAAAGCGCTGTCTGAGCATGGACAACAGCTGCCACCTGCGAGAGCACGAAAGTGCGTTGCCTTGCGTGTCCGGCACGGACCCTTGCGGCAGCGAAAGAAGCGGGGCTCCGATGATCATATGACCTGGAGTGAGCGCCTCCCCGTCGTTTGGATCCCCGGTTAGCGGCGTTAGCGGGCGCGAGTTGAGAATGGCCTCTACCTCGGCCAGGTGGCTTCGGACCTCGCTCTCGACCAGGGATGCGCTGCCGATTTGCCGCAGTAGCAGGTGCTTGGCCGACTTGACGGCTGCTTCCCACAGTCCCCCGAAATGAGGTGCTCGTGGAGGTATGAAGCACCACTCCATCCCTTTCTCCGCTGCGAACGTCTGTAGCTTCTCTTGCTGCCTCTGAAACTCTTCCTTCAGCTCCTTCAGCAGATTGTTGGCTCCCACGAAATTCGTCGCGTTGTCCGAAAACAGTTTGAAGGGAACGCCACGTCGTGCGATGAAGCTTTTTAAAATTAAAAGAAAGCAATTAGTCGACAAGTCTGCAACTAGTTCTAAGTGAACAGCCTTTGAAGCAAAACATACAAAAACTGCAATATACATTTTTACAGGACCACGTCCTCTTATTCGCAGCGACACGTTAATAGGCCCACAAAAGTCTACTCCACAAATATAAAATGGCCGTAAAGCTACAAATCGATCGGCTGGCAAATTTCCCATGATTTGCTCCATTAATTTTGGCTTGTACCGAAAACAGTGAACACATTTTCTAATAACTTGTGTACATTCTCGACGAGCGTTTACAAGCCAGATACGCTGCCTTACTAGAGAAACCATTGCCTTTGCCCCTGCATGACAATTATCAATATGCAACTCTCTCAAATATAAAGATATAAAGGATGAATCTTTAGGCATTAAAATTGGAAATTTAGCGCTATGGTCTATCGGTGCGTTTAGCAATCTGCCTCCAACTCGAATTAATGAGATTTGTCTGCCAAACTCTGAAGATTTCTCAATAAATGGGGTTAACGCTTGAAAACTTGTACGTACTACTAAACCCTTTTTTAACCTATCGAAGTCTTCTTTAAATTCGGAACGTTGAACCAATTCAAGAATTTTCATGAACGCAAAATTTAGTTCATGGGGATTCAGTCCGATGGTACGCCCTTTTTCCTTGGAGAAGAATCGGTACATATACGCAACCACTCGAATTAGTTTGCGACATGATGAGAACCGTGACAACAAAGTGTCAAGAAAATCATCATTACTTATTAAGCAAACTTGGGCTGATTTCTTATACTCGCTATTCTTCAACTCTGGTGACAACGAAAAGTGATTGTTCTTTGGCCAATTTACCTTATCTTCAAGTAGAAACGGTGGCCCTTCTAGCCAAATGGACTTCAATAGTTCATTAACGTCGCAGCCCCTTGATGCAAGATCAGCTGGGTTGGACGACGAGGGCACATGTCGCCAAGTCACACCTTCGGTCATCTCTTGGATGCCTGCAACTCGATTCGATACGAATGTTGCTAGTACAGATGGTGAAGTCTTAATCCAATGTAATGTGATTTCTGAGTCTGTCCAAAAATTCACACTCTCGACTCTGCAATGGTCCAAAATCTTTTTAACACTGAACCATAATTGAGCTAATAAGTACGCCGCACAAAGTTCCAGTCTGGGAATAGACTTTGTCTTGAGTGGCGAAACTTTAGCCTTTGCAGTTAATAATCTGCAAATTATCTTGCTGCTGCTGTGAGCTCTAACGTATAAACAACAACCATACGCAGAGGAGGATGCGTCTGCGAATCCATGCACTTGTATGCTTGTGTTACCACTTGCATGTGCATATCTTGGGATTGCAATTTGATTGAGAGCAGTTAGATCCTCTTTCAACTGTTCCCACCTGCTATGCATTTCCATGGGCATTGTTTCATCCCATGATAATTGCATGCGCCACAACTCTTGAAGCAGAATTTTGGCCCTTATGCTAATAGGGCTCAACAGGCCAAGTGGGTCAAACAAGCGAGCAGCAACAGATAATATATTTCGCTTGGTAGGGCTCAATTCAGTGAAACTACTATCCAATTGATACCGAAATGTATCTGAATTTGGCGTCCACTTCATGCCCAAAGTTTTGGTAGAGTCGGCATCATTGAAACTGAAAACTTTATCGTCTTCAGCATTTTCCATTATATTGGGATGGTTTGAAAACCATTTAGCCAATTGGAAACCCCCTGAAGTGAGGATATCGGATACTTGAGTACATATGGTCCTCAGAGCATCAACCGTATCAGCTCCGGTGAGCATATCATCGACGTAGAAGTCATTGCATATGACTTCTGAACCAAGAACATGAGTACTTTTATGTCGTAAGCCCAGTTCTTGCAAACAGCGGATGGCTAGGAACGGTGCGGACGCAGTGCCATAAGTTACCGTATTCAAGCGATAAATACGAAGCTCATCCGCTGGGCTTTCACGCCATACGATGAGTTGAAAGCAGCGATCACTTTCAGCTATGTTCACCTGCCGATACATCTTTTTTATGTCTGCCGTGAGGGCATATCGATTCAAACGGAAACGAAGAAGTGATAATATAAGCTCCCTCTGAATAGTTGGGCCCACCATAAGAATATCATTAAGAGAGTGCGTCGATGTTGTTTTACAAGACGCGTCGAATACTACTCTTAATTTGGTTGAGCTACTTTCAGGCCTCAGGACACACTGATGAGGTATGACATAATGTGGTCCCGGTGGAACATGTGTGCCAAGGACTGACATGTGGCCAAGATCTATATATTCTTTCATAAACTCTATGTACATACGACGGAGTTCCACATCTTTGGATACTCTACGTTCTAATGATAGAAAACGCCGTTTGGCTGTTTCAAAAGAGGAACCCAATACCTGAGGATCTGCTTTAAACGGTAAAGATACTTCGAATCTTCCAGATGGCAAATTTCGAACATTATCCTTGAAACTTTGTTCACATGCAAGTTGTTCTGAAGAATATTTTGCAGAACTAAACGATTCTGGAACTGCTTCTAACTCCCAGAATCGCTCAACAAGAGCTTCCAAGTTAGTTTCCTCTTTTGCGTGCGTAACTGCACAACATAGAGGGTTTTGCGTCCGTGTTTTCCTGACACGCCCAGATGCTACCCAACCTAGCAATGTCTTTTGCAGGACTGGACCATTTTCGGCCAACTTTATTTGTCCAGTGCAAAGCAGATCAAAGAATGATTCGGCTCCTAATAGGAGATCAATGCGTTGGGGTCTATAAAAGTCGGGATCAGCCAATTCTAGATCCGACGGAATTTTCCAACTTTTTATGGGGAGTACATAATCTGGCTGTCTGCCTGAAATTGATGACAGCACCCAAAAATCTGCATTAAACTTATGCGAATTTATTTTTGAAAAAACTACCGTAGACACCTCATTTTTGGCAACCTGAGTTGCATTTCCTACTGACGTAACTGTCAGACATTTGTTTTTACGAGCAAGTCTAAGTGTTTGAGCCAAGTTCTCTGTCATAAAATTGACTTGGGAGCCAGAATCTAGTAGCGCTCTAGCGGAATGAGTTTGGCCGAACCTATCACGAATTTCGACAACAGCTGTCGCAAGAACAACCTGATCTACCTCACTAGAAACATGATTGACCTGGGCAGGGTGGGCTGAAGCCTGCGATGTTGAAGGACCTTGCTCTGCGTCAGACATATCAAATTTGTGTAGAAGAGTGTTATGGGCTTTAGTACATATTTTGCACTTTGCAGCAGTGCAAATTGACACTCTGTGTCCAGGCCGTAAGCAATTGATGCACAATTGAGTGGTCTTTGCAAAATTAAATCTGTCTGAAAATGGTAATGCGGCAAAACTTGAACAATTTTCAATATTGTGAGTTTGGTTACAAAACTGACAGACATTCCCACTAAGCATCTTGTCGTTCGTACAGGCGAAAGTCGACCTTACGTTTTTAGTAAACTTAGACTCTGACTTGAGCTTTAATCTGGACTTGGAGCTTTCATCCGCAGATAAATGCTGATATCGCCTGTTCAGCATTGATACACAATCCGACCAAACAGGTAGTGTATCAAAATCTAGCTGCTCTTCATATTTAGATTTAGTGGCGGAGTCCACCTTTGACAAAACTGTATGAATCAACACAGCATTTGCAAAGTCTTTCTCATTTCCGATGGACATTAAAGACTCATATATAGCGGAAACTGAGTCTATGATCGATCTCAAGCCGAGCGCTGAGGGCTTGCTTAAAGGTTCAATATCGAACAATTGAGCTAGCGTATCAAAGAATATAAGACACTTGTTGTCATACACTCGTTTCAGGCTAGCTAAGGCTTTTGGGTAGTTTGCATCAGAAACCTGGAAAGCTTTAATAGTTCCCAGAGCCTCATCTGACAAACACGAGATTAGATGATTAAACTTCTCTATATTCGACAAAGATCTGTTTGAATCTACCAAGCTTTCAAATAAACTAATAAATTGTTTGTATTCTGCATGCTTTCCACTAAACTTGGGTAGTTGCAATTTGGGCAAATTCAAATTGTGGGAAGCTATAGGCCTATTGTCAACATTTTGATGCTCGTCTAGAGCCGCCATATATGCAGATTTTGATAGCACACACGTTTCTTCCAGTAAGCAACGCATTGTGTTATCGGGGTCAATACTGTCGATCTCGTCCTGCAGCTGCATTGCCTTAGCAATGTATGAATTCAATATATCTAACCTGCACTGAATCTCGAACTTACTTGGCGTTGCTTTATTTTTTAAATCAAGTCTTAAACGCTGAATATGGGCTTCTATAACTTCTAGCTTAGCAAACAATTGTGTTAGCCTTTCACTATCACAATTGTCTGCATTGCCGGTGACATCAAATATGCTTTTCTTTTGCATTTCAGTCATTTTGCAAATCGATTCTATTAATATGCACGTAGGTGTACGTATTCAATTATGTATATAAGTGCACAAGCGAAAACTGCAAACAGCTGAAGAAACGGCGGCGCTGGCAACAGCAACAATAAAGGCTAATTCTAAGCAGCGGTCAATGCTTTGAAAGGAGAATAGAAATCAACGATAACCAAGCGCGGCTCTCAGCACTAACGTCACTTGCGAATATGCGAAGAGAGAGAACGCAGAGCATGCAGTTAAAATATGTACATATGTTTGTCACTATGTATAAGAGCGGGAGAACGATTGACCGTTGAAATATGTATGTGCTTGTATGTATATAACTTTGCGCGCTTATAGGTATTTATATGCCCCGCAATATTAAACCCAATAATTATTATAAATAAATGAAATCATATAGAGCAAAT
>JAWNNJ010002440.1:0-35856 GCA_035045125.1 Hypselothyrea guttata
TCTACTATTATATTTAACTATTCTGAAAAGCGCATTGAAATTGGTTAAGAAACACAGGAGATATAAGCTTCACAAAAGTTGAACTTAAATGTTCAAAAACAAGCGTAATATTAAACATAGAATGTTGTTATTTGCTATATATACTCTTTTCTATTATATTTAACTATCCCGAAAAGCATGTATTGCTTCGCACGGGCCCAGCAGCCCAGCAAGTGTATGTGTGTATGTATAAACAGAAACACACATACATGTAGAATAGACGAATACCATACATGTATGTGTACATGTACGCATGTAAACAACACCAATTGCAAGGTGCCAAAATAAGATTGCGCAAAATAACAAAAGTCTGTGACGCGTGACGTCAGAGACCAAGCGAGCAAGTGTTCGAGCGCCACCTTCATCGCAATACCATGTGCAAAATGGAGTTTTGGCGGTAGCGTTGCCACCTCGTCAGATCGTTTTAATCAAGATAGATTAAATTATATTTAAAGAATTTTATTATATACTGAACGGGCGAGCGCGCAGCGCGAGCTGTGGTACAGGGTATAAGACAGTCGGGCTTGCCCGACTGTCAGGTCGAGCGCGCCTGAGCGCGCGAGATTTTTGACCTTTCTCTTTTTCAAATCAATTCAGTTTCTAATTCTTTGAATAGAATATTGATTTCATTTTCACTAATGATTTTAGTGTTCTCAATGTCACTAGGGTTCTGCCATTAGTGGAGCCTGAAGATTCTTTCCATCCAACTTTAGATATCTCCCTTTCAATTCTTAACTCCATTGCTCTTCAATCTTCAGTTTCTAACAAATCGCGTCGTTGTTTTCGTAAAGCAAACTTTGAATTACTTAACCAACTGATTTTTGCAACTGATTGGACTCTTTTATATGAGATGAATGATATAATTTCTGCTCTTGATTATTTCTACAATTTATTAAATTCGTTATTTGATGTATGTATTCCTAATTGCGTAATTTTATCCTCTTCACGTAAGCCACCTTGGTTTACTTGTCAATTATCTATGTTGAAAAATATTAAGTCCAAATATTTTAAAAAGTTTAAGCGGACTGGATCCGGCTTAGAATTTTCAAAATATTGTATTGCTAAATCTCAATTTAATATCTTAAACTCAGAATGTTATAATAATTACCTGATCCGTTGCAAACTTCAATTTACGCGTGATCCTAAAAAATTCTATTCTTTTGTTAACTCTAAACGTAAATCTTCAACCTTACCCTCTTCATTCTTCTTCTATGGTGTTAGATCAGTTGATGACTCATCTGCAACTGACTTATTTGCGTGCTTTTTTCAATCCACTTACTCAACTACCTCCTTTTCAAAAACATCCTATCCATATCATATTAACACAATCAACTCTATGTGTCCCCTAACTATATCTGATGAATCCCTCCTTTTATCTATTAGTTCCTTGAAATCCTCTTATTTCCCCGGCCCTGATAACATCCCCAGTTGTGTCCTTTAAGAGTGTTGTTATTCTCTTTGTCAGCCTCTTCTCAAACTTTATAATCTTTCTTTAAATTCTTCAGTTTTTCCCTCTTTATGGAAAGAATCTTTCATTATTCCTCTTCACAAAAAAGGGTGCAAGTCGAAAATTTCCAACTACAGAGGTATTGCAAAGTTGTTGGCTATTCCCAAATTATTTGAAAAAATAATTACGTCGACATTGCAACACTTTTGTAAGTCAATTATTTCCGCTTCGCAACATGGCTTTGTTAGGTGTAGATCAACTACTACAAACTTGCTTGAATTTAGCTCAATGGATAATATTGCATTCCTTAAAAAAATGCAGACTGATGTTGTGTATACTGACTTTGGTAAAGCATTTGACTCAGTCAATCATGATCTCCTTTTACATAAGCTAGACTTAATGACTTAATGACTTCTTCTCTTATTTTATGGATCTCCTCCTATTTAAAGGAGAGAACTCAAAGAGTTTTGCTTAGAAGCCATACTTCTAAGCCAGTCTGGTGTTCCTCAAGGTAACCACTTAGGTCCTCTATTGTTTACTTTGTTTATTAATGACCTTCCTCAATCTTTATCCTACTCCAATATTCTTATGTATGCAGATGATGTTAAACTTGTACTTTCTTTCAAAGATTCCTCTTCCAGCAATCTTTTGCAAGATGATTTAAAATCCATGCACTGGTGGTGTATGTCAAATAATCTTCTTTTTTAAACAAAAGAAAATGTGTTTTCATGACCTTTTCTCGAATCTCCCCTTTTTCAGCAATATATGCGATTGATAATGTCCCTTTGCAACGCATTTCTTCACTTCATGACCTTGGAGTAATATTTGATCCTAAATTAAGCTTCACCCTACATATTTCTGCTATTATAAGCAAAGCTAAGGGTGTACTTGGATTCATTACACGCTGGTCTAAAGAATTTAACGACCCTTATTTTACCAAACTTTTGTTTACCTCTTTAGTACGTCCCATTCTTGAATACTGCTCATGTGTTTGGTCTCCTCAGCATAAAGTGCATCAAGATAGGATAAAATCAGTTCAGAAACAATTCCTTTTATTTGCTCTTCGAGGACTAAATTGGGATCCTAATCTTCGCTTACCACCTTATTCTGCTATTATACTTCTTATTAATCTCCCGTCTTTATCTAATCGTAGGACTGTTCTAGGTGTTTTATTTCTTCATAAGTTGATTCTTGGTGAAGTTGACTCCCCTGCCCTTTTTAATCAAATTAGTTTTTCAATTCCTCGTAGACCATCTAGGAACTTTCAGCCTATTTTTCTTCCTCTATGCACCTCTGATTATGCTATGCACAATAATTTTCGGGTGTTATGCTCTATTTACAACGCACATTATAAATTAATATCTTCTGAACTCTCTCTACCTTCTATTAAATTCGCTATCCTACAATATCTAACTCAATCTAACATTTCATCTTAACCAATGTAGATTTATATATTTGTTTAACTCAACTAACCACTAATCTTGGTCTGATTGGGTTTTTCTGGGTTTTCCCATATCCTCGCAGCAAATGCTAGACCTATATTTTCTTTTTTCTTTAAATTTGATTTAATATTTTAATCTTATTTTTTTCCCCAGATTTTCTTATTTTTTTATATTTTTAAATTATGTTTTATTTATTTTTAATATCAATTTTATTATTATTATTATTAATTTGTAATTAATTTTTCTTGGCCGACTGGTCTTAGTCGACACTTAAATAAATAAATAAAATAAATAAATAAATAGATTATTAAGCAATACAAAACGCAACGGAAATAAATAAAGGGCGCTAGTGAACAAAAGCGCCCTCTACAGATTGGTGTAGGAACTACGCAAGTGAACTGTGTCCCACTGAACACTTCACTGAACGGTTCGTTCACCACAAAATGAACTAAAGAACTAAATCCCTAAATTGAACTACGATGAACAACTCTAGTACATACATTCAGAGAAAAAACCAAACCATTCTGACTTGATTCAATCCAAAAACGGGTCAAAAGTTGTGTTATCCAGAAATTACTTGATTTGAGTAAGAATTAATTAATTCAAGTAAGAATCAAGTAATCCAGAATGCCTTGATATTAAGTAAGTTTTGGATATTTAGGAATATTCCGGATTACTTTAAACCTTTTCTGTCTTGAATTAAAATTTATTTATACTTAAATCTATCCTGATGTTTCTTGAATCAATCCTGTTTTTTCTTAATTCAATCGTAATTTAACTTGAGATAAAAAAAAAATTATCCGATTTTTTTTTATACCCTGTGCCTATTTGAAAAATGGGGAAAACAGGGTTAATGATGTCTGTATGAACGCGTCGATTTGGTTGCTATAGGTAGGTATATACCATACGCAGATCAAGTTTATTTCAAATTGTTGATGCCACGCCCCCTTTACGCCCAAAAATCAATAAAACTCACACAACCTCGTGTTTTTTACCATAAAAAGTTAAATAACAAGCGTAATATTAAACATAGAAGATTGTTATTTGGAACATAAGCTCTCTTGTATTATATTTAACTATCCTAAAAGCGCAGTTAAATTGGTTAAGAAACACAGGAGGTATAGGCTTCACAATAGTTGAACTTAAAAGTTCAAAAACAAGCGTAATATTAATCATAGAATATTGTTATTATTGAATATATACTCTTTTACATTATATTTAACTGTCCTGAAAAGCACATTGAATTCGGTTTATAAACAAAGGAGATATAAGCGTCCTAATATTGCATGCATTGCAAGCGCAGCCGCTATACGTGTGGGAATAGCGTGCGAGAGGGTTGGCTATAATTATAATTTGTTTAATACTTACCCGCGGCAGGAATCGCACCCGGAACCCAGTGATGTTTGTGTGAATAAGGCCTTCGTATTAGTCGTCAGTGCCGTCGCCAACAATTTTTGCCGTCGGTATATTGACGATCATAACAAACACATACAACAAATTTGTGAAAAGGCATACAGAAAACATATATTGCTGTCCTGCTCTTGTCGTCATGGCAACGTATGTAAACAAACCAAATTTTGTGAAACAGGCATACACAATATATTGCTGCACTGCTCTTGTCGTCATGGCAACAAGAAACTAAGAAAGTTTTCGGCTTAGTTCAAGCGTGTTTTTTTCTTGAGTTAAGAAAAATGCCGCTTAATTCAAGTATTTCTGATTTGAAACAAGAAATATATTTCTTGTTTTTGAATGTCAGCCAGATTCTTACTTAAATCAAGAAATATCAAGTAACAAACTTTCTAAAATTTTTCAAGACATTTGTCGGATTAATGTATGCCATAAAAATCAATCCGGATTCTGGCTGCTTTTCCCTGAGTGTACAAACAAATCAGAGGCACACACACTAAGCTACCCGAATATTCATGGAACCCCCCCTCCCCCAACAATTCACCACCACCGCATTTCCTCGTTGCAATAAGTTAATAGACCGATTTTACATTTTAAAGTTTATTGAGTTACAGCAGAGAACTGACTGGCCAAGCCAAGTCCACTTTGTTTAAAGCAAAATTTATTGTTTAGGTGCATTGACCATACCCGATGTTTTCCCTTCTGGACCAGTGCATAATTTCTTCAATTATTTATTCATTTATTCTTTACTTTTGTCGAGGCCTCTCACAGTGATAATGGCCTGTAACCGGCGCTTGAATATAGATTTTAAATTGTTCCTATTGGCCTATGTTCATGCTTGAACAGCATTAGGTATTCGTATTTATGTAGCTCATCGTTATTTACCATTAAGCAAACCACAGTATATACCGCTTAACTGTAGTAAACATGCATCGAACCAACAAACAAGACTACATAAAACACACGGAGCAGTAAAAATTACCAATGAATGCTTTGCAAATAAATACCTGCACTTATAGTAGATATGCTTGTAAAAAGCCCACTGATATACATACACACTTTGGTATCCTGTTTTTATCAATTTTATGGATACAATTATACAATACTCATATTTTAACCTGGGGAAGTCTATTGTGACCTTATTGGTTTGGGTATACTTTTAATCAGCTGTCATGCCTATTGGGTTGCCATAAATCTCTTTAAAGCGGCCCATCCACGGCACATTTGTTTGGCAATCCGTGATTGATAAAAGAGAAGACAGTTTGCCACCAACGAGGGCAAATATTCTTTCAAACATCATTCGCAAATAATTCTCAGCCGCTCAACATGTCTACGGATGATGACACTGTGCCTGCCTTAATGTTATTTTCAAGAAAAAACAAGAGCAAAAATCATTAATTTTGATATTCCATAGCGCCGGCTTATTTTCCAGGCCACATATAAATTTAAGCAGCACTTTTTTGGCCATTTTGACCACATGTGTACGCTAGCGCAACTTTTCACAAATGATGTTTGACTGAACTCCACCATCCACGGTCAAATTTTTTTTTCAAACACGCGCAAGATAGAAACGTTTCTATCTTGCGCAAACAAGTTGGCAATCACGAAATTTGTTTGTGAGCAACGCCATCCACGAGAAATTTTTCGTCAAATCAAACACGGATTGCCAAACATATGTGCCATGGATGGGCCGCTTAATGTAGCCAAAATCAATTGGCCGTACTAAGTTTCTACTTATCAATGGCAGCTTTTACGTCACACCAAAAGTCACAGCGTTTGCCATGATTACTTATTACAAGGAATGAAAAAGTGGAAAATGAACAATTCAGGAATGGTAAATGAGGTAAAATATTGGATTTCAGTGGATTTTCTGCTTGGACGTTTGATTGTTATTATTAACACGTGACTGAAATGCGGCTAATTCAAGCGAAAATTTAATTAAAAATTTTGCGCAAAATAACTTAAGCAGCGGAGAAGGCAATAGGAGGTGGTGTTGGGTGTGGAACTATGGCTGTAACAGAGGGTAAGAGTGTGACAGTGAGGCACGGAATGAGCGTATAAACGTGACGGGAACATTTGATAGAGAGCTTGAGGGAGTTAAATAGTTATTCCCATGATGCTATTTTTAGACTCTTTACTTTAAAAAAAAGTAAAAAGGGTCTATTAACTTAGTGCAAAGAGGAAATGTGTGTAACACCCAGAAGGAGGTGTGCCACGCCCCATAAAAGTCTGTGCCTCGCTCGTTTGCCAGAAGAGTGTCACACAGCGTGAGAAGAGAGTATGTCGATCTACCTTCGTACTTGGAGATACACGGCGCTTGAAAAACTTTAATAAGGACGACAAGCCGAGTCCATATAGCCATGTCCGGCCGTCCGTCCGTCCGTCTGTCCGTCTGTATGAACACCTAGATCACAGCAACTATAAGAGCTAGAGACACCATATTCGGGATCTAGGTTCTCCTATTAAGTAAGCAGATCAAGTTTATTTTGGATTTTCGATACTTCCCACCCTTCCCCCGCAAATCGCAAAATGCTACTGCAGCCACAGTTTAATAGCTATTGACTTGTAATTTGGCATGCTTGTAGCTATATAGCATGTATATGAAATAGTAGTTAGCCACACTAGGCAGAGGGCGGGTGGTGTGCTAGGCATATGCGCGTAGTTTCGTGCGTTTGCCTCTGATTGTGTTTGTGAGTACATACAGACAAAGTAAAGGGTCTCCTACTGTCGGTTACGTCCGACTGTAGCCTCCGTCCCACTGATCTGCCTCGTCTATATTTTGAATTTCGGTCCTCTTGTGCAGTGGGAGTGGTTTGCTTCATGAGATCCTGCCTTTGTGTGTAACACAGTGATTCTTAAAACCCAAAGTACTGGGTCTGCTACTGTCGGTTACGTCCCACTGCAGCGTTTCGCTCTACTAATCAGCACCTTCTTAATATTAATCTAAATTCCTTCACGATTCTATTCGAACTTGTGCTTGAGCTCTAGAACACAAAGTTCATTTTTTAGTGTACATATATGTATGTACATACCTCTCAAAAATTTTGATCTCGTTCAATATAGTTAATGCATATGAATGTTATTGCGTTTAGAAGTGCGTGTGCTTGAGTTATTTTTCACTCACTCTCTTTTTTCTCTGTATTTCCTTTGTTGGTGATCCATTGTCGGCTTTTGCTGGCATAAAATGTTTTCAAAGCAAAGTCATGCTCGATCACAATGGCCATAGAAATAAGTAATCCATCTAGCGGGCAATATTCCCTTCTAATGCTCAAAAAATTAGTTTTCTGAAGTGGCTTTGGTAGACTGTTGTAGAAATGGTTGACTTGGTAATGAAGTGAGTGGAAGAAAGAGTTTCAATTGAACCTGAAGCTGGCGGGGGGTCACCCAATATGCAATTGGCACTAGGGATAAATGAAATTAATATGTGCGTAGTAAAAATGAAGCTGCTTCTGTTACTCACATACACTAGTCGGTGGTATTATTATACCCGGTGCCCATTGAAAAATGGGAAAACAGGGTTAATAACTTTGTCAGAATGTATGTAACAGGCAGAAGGAGGCGCGGCAGACCCCACAAACTATATATATTCTTGATCAGGGAGACGAGCTGAGTCGATATAGCCATGTCCGTCTGCCTGTCTGTCTGTCTGTCCGTTTGTATGAACGCGTCGATTTCGGAAACTACAAAAGCTAGAGATGCCGTTTTGGTTGCTATCGGTAGGTGTATGATGCCACGCCCCCTTTACGCCCAAAAATCAATAAAACTCACATAACCTCGAATTTTTAACACAAAAAGTTGAATAACAAGCGTAATATTAAACATAGAAGGTTGTTATTTGGAACATAAATTCTCTTGTACTATATTTAACTATCCTAAAAAGCGCATTAAAATCGGTTAAGAAACACACATAAGCTTCACAATAGTTGAATTTAGAAGTTCAGAAACAAGCGTAATAGTAATCATAGAATGTTGTTATTGTTGAATATATATTCTCTTATATTATATTTAACTGTCCTAAAAAGCGCATTGAAATCGGTTAATAAACAAAGGAGAGCGCCGTAATACTGCATGCACACGCCGTTGCAGCTTAGCCGCCTTACGCTTGGAAATAGTGTGCGAGAGGGATGGCGATACCAAGCACGCTGCTGGGCAATTGTGCGATTGTGAAAACATTTGAACATACAAAGTTAAATAGCAAGCGTAATATTGAACATAGAATGTTGTTATTTGGAACATAAACTCTCTATTGTTATATTAACCTATCTTGAAAAGCGCTTTAAAATCGGTTAATAAACACAAAAGACATAAACGAAACAAAGCGCGCCCATACTACTCTTTATAAATAAATTATATTATATTTAAATTATAAACTGTATTTGCGAGCGCGCAGCGCGAGCTGTGGCACAGGGTATAAGACAGTCGGGCCCGTCCGACTGATCTGCTCCGCCCATTCTGGTTTTTATAATACCCTGTAATGATAATAATATCATTTATATATTATTTTGAGTAAAAACCAGTAAGGTCGGAGCTACAAGTCTGACGCAACCGACTGTAGAAGACCCTGTACTTTGTGTTTTTTTTGCTGATTCTTATCCGATCGTAATGTAATTCGCAGTATCGGTGGAGATTATCATAGACTACGTACATGCCATATCCTAAGTCTTTAGCTGTTAAACTGTAGCTTTGAAATTGAAAACGGTTGCTATATTGGTTTTTCGTTTGGCGAAAGAATGGAAGGAGCTATCAAAAAACCCAAACAATCATGATCTAATTGCAGCATAGGAGAACCTAAATACGAAAATATATGAACGGAAGGCTGCAGTCGGACGTATCTGACAGTAGGAGACCCTTTACTTTGAGCATTTCGCTCGTTTACCATAAGAGTGTCATAACTCAAAAAAGTGCGTTTGAAGATAGGATAAATACAAAACAAAGAGATAAAAACAAAGAAATTTTGACACGACATAGATTAATAACCAACGAACATTACTGCATCATTAACTCAAAAATCGCATTTTTTGAGTTATGACACTCTTCTGGTAAACGAGCGATATGTAAATAAAAACACAATAAGAGGCTCACACGCTAAGCTACCCGCGTATGCAAGGCAAATCCCCAACATTGTAGAAGAGTACTATATATGTACATATATGAACATAGAATAATAACAAGGATTATATATTAGGTTGTTTGGTAATGACATACCGGTTTCTTTATTGATTTTTGACGACTATTTTAATATAGTTAGCATTGTCCGATTTAAGTGATATATGTACCGTTGTTTTCGATGATTTTCTGCCATTTTGGTGGTAACTTGTATATGCCTCTCCTAAAGAAGTCCTTGTCCCTACTGGCAAAAAACTCGGCGATTCGATTTTCACAATCCGCCCTTGAACTCAATTTTTGTCCATCGAAAAAATTTTGCATGGCCAAAAACAGATGGTAATCGCTTGGGGCAATGTCCGGACTGTAAGGTGGATGCATTAACACTTCCCAACCAAGCTCCCGTAGCTTGTGACGCGTCACCAAAGATGTATGGGGCCTGGCGTTGTCATGATGGAACACAACGCCCTTACGATTCACCATGGCTGGCCGCTTCTGTTCAAGTGCAATCTTCAATCGTTCCAGTTGTTCACAGTAGAGGTCAGAATTGATGGTTTGGCTATAGGGCATCACTTCATAATGGATAATTCCTTTGATATCCCACCATACACTCAGCAACACCTTCCGAGCCGTCAGTCCTGGCAAAGCCACCGTTTGAGACGACTCACAGTGCTTCGACCAGGATCATTTACGCTTTATGTTGTCATATGTGATCCATTTTTCATCACCAGTGACTAACCGATCCAGAAATGAGTCGAGTTTATTACGGTGCTTTGGTGTTTTGGATAACTCATGAGGCACCCATACATCGAGCTTTTTTGTTAAATGTCTCGACTTTAAATGCCTATGGACGGTTTCCGTGCTTAGTTGCAGCTCCTCTGCGATGGTTCTAATAGTCACATGACGATCTCGATCCACTATTTCCATGATTTTATCCGTATCAACGGTCACTGGGTGTTTCGGTATCAAAATTGCCACTTCGGAATCGCCTAAACCACTGTTCGGCAGTTTGAATCGAAAGTTTGTTATCTCCTAAGACAGCAATAATCTGTCTGCGAGATTCCGCAGCAGTTTTTCCTTGTGCGAAATAAAATTTCAAAATTGCCCGAATTTCTGCGTTTGTGAACTCAATTTCAATCAATTGTAATTTTTTAACGTGGAAGCTCATGTAAACAAACTATATGTCATTATAAAGGTGTGCCCAATACCTTTCAAACGATATACAGCATTGCCTGATACGATTATATTTGACTTCACAAGCGAAGCGCGAAATTTGAATGTAAAAACCGGTATGTAATTACCAAACAACCTAATACATAATTTCTTTTATTATATTGGCCTATCCTGAAAAACTCACACTTAGAAAGAACATTTTTATAGAATTATACATATTTGCAGTATAGGGTACTGGAAATTCTACAATCGGGCCTGTCCAACTGATCTGCCCCGTCCAAATTCTTGTTTATGTTAAATTAGTGTGTAAACAAATTTTACATTTATTCATAACACATTCAGAAATATTCAAAATATTAACAATTATACTTGATATTTGCTCATTTTGAAAGCAAGTTTTGTTTAGATTATGCATTGACATTTCAATTTCGAAATATCAGTTAATGTTAAAAGAATATAAGAAACATTTAAAAGGTACGATGCGGTTGCAAATTACGGAAAGGTTTATACAATTATACAATAAACTACATAACATTTTTGAATCAATTGAAAAACAATAACAAAATACATTATTAATTAAGATTTTAAATTTAGTTGGAATAAAATAGTCCTTTGGGTTTTGCTGAAATTAGTGCTTGATATTCTTCCAAATTCTTCTTTTATATTTTTAGAAATTATCGAAGTAATTGAAAAAACCAACCTTTTACCTTTAGTCAAAATAAAATAATGGTCTGGCAAATAATTGCTCCGAGTGCGTACGACTGTAGCGTGCCACACTTTGAAAATGACAATATTGAATATTAATTTAAGTTCCATTATAGTAAAATTCAAATTATATTACTGCTCATGGATAGCTCTCAATGAATAATCTTTGACATTTTTCTGCACAATGAACGCCATGTGTGATTTCAAAATTGAGAATACAAAATATAAAACATTGTAATAAAACTATAACATTATTAAATATACACATATTGTCTGAAACACACCCAATTCTCAATAGTACTTAAGTAATTGCATTACAAGCTATGATAACATTAATTAAATGCATCAAACCGAGACCAAAGAAAACAACTCTGACAAGGTAAAGTACGACTTACAAGGGTTACAGCGTTGCATTATATAGAAAGGGGTAAGGGGTGGGTGGGGAAGGGAAAACGAATTCGAAATGAGCTGCAAACAAATTACGCCGCAGAATTGAGCTCCAGCGGTGACAAATTACAAGGAGAACAAAGCAACGGATGAGAAATGATGACAGGCGCAGTACAACGGTAAAAGTGACACCGACAACAAGCGAAAAGAGTAACAGCGAAAGCAAGAAGTAGAAGAGTGGCCTGGGCAACAAATTTGCAGGGTATTAGCTGCATGCTGTGTCCACTGTGTCCCCTCTGGTCCACGTGCGCCATTGTTTAATTCCGTAGAACTTGGCAAACTTTGATTGCATAATTATGAATGAGCGGCAGCAGCTGGTTTTGGCCTTAAGAATGCAACATTTGTGCTATTTGTACTTCCGTTTTGCTCATTTAGCACCTTGGCACGAGGTATTCTATTTAGTTTAGGGCCACTCTAGAACATTTACCAACTGTTTTCGTTTCCGCTATTCATGTACCAGCATAAAAGCCAAACCTTTGCATTCGTACTTGACCTGTGCCACGCCCTCAGCGCCCCTTGTGCCATCACCCTCGCACACGCTCCCGCTGTTTCCAGTACTACCTCATGCCGCGCTTTTCATTCACATTCTTGCCAATTGCAGCATTTTGGCTTGTTCAGCCTTTCAGTTATTGGGTTTTACGCTCGGATTTACATCTGTTTGCATTTCTCAGTTTTCTTTCGATTTTCGCACAATGGGCGATTTGTTTTTCCATTTTATTTGCTTGCCATACGTTACGAATAATTTTGTAATACAGTATAATTTGCTTAGCTGCCTCGATACTTAGCTGAATCGTCAAGATAGCTGCCTGATATTTTCATTTTTCTGCATCATGGTCACTTTCAGTATAAAAATAATTACGTTTGGTGCACCCAACTTAGCAGCCTTTTGCACTTAAGCGCCTCATATCGGCAGAATTTTTTATGGTTTTCTATGAAAATCATGTAAGTTAGCTGCGCCATCTATTGAGAACGAAGCAAATTTTCTAAAGTAATTTGTATGCAGCATGGCAACTCGTGCAATTTGAATTTCTGCGCATGTCCGTTTTTTCCTTATTGTTTTGATCGTGACTTTCGCTCTATACACACATTTTCAATTGTACAAATTTAACAAGATGTTAAAATCAAAGCGCGTAACTGGTTTAACAATCAAAGAAAAGCTGCAAATTATAGCAGCTGTTAAAGATAAAGTCGACAAAAACAAACTAAGTGCTGAATACAAATACGATATGTCTTTTGTTCAAAAATTAAAATTAAGATTTTTAAGATAGCTGCCTCGAAGTTGCGTGCATAGTACTCGAGGCAGCTAAGCAAATTATACTGTATTCATTATTATTTCAAAGCATTCATTTACATATGCGAAAATCCTTTTCATCTGATAACTTCATTATCAGATGCGTAATCAATATGACTGATATATTATGAATATACAAGTACGAATATACATAAGTTGGAATATGTTGGAATATGATTTGCTTAGCTGCCTTGACGAGTTTTATTTAATATTACATTAATATTCTACTTATTAGTAACTGCAGCATAAATATTTTAATTAAGTAAATCTTTGTGATATTAGAAAAAATATGAAAATTTTTTTTAAATAAAATGCAAATATGTGTGTAGCACCCACACCACCCCCTCTACCTATTTTTTATTTCTATTTTCCATATTTTTGCTGTGTCTTATCCGATCGTAATGTCATAAGCTAGTTATGTACGAAGCTTTTTGCGTGGGAAGGGGGGACGTAATAAAATCTAAAAACTCTTGCTGCTCGCGAAATAAGAGAGCCTAAATCCCGAATATGGTGTCTCTAACTCTTATAGTTGCTGAGATCTAGGTGTTCATACAGACGGCCAGACAGACGGACGGACGGACATGGCTATATAGACTCGGCTTGTGGTCCTGATCAAGAATATATATACTTACTTTGTAGGGTCTGCCACTACAGCCACAGTTTAAAAGATACCGACCTGGGATTTGGCATGTACGCAGCCTATGCCATAATCCATCAATGCTGTGAATTACATTACGAACGGAAAAGAAACTGCAAAGATGGGGCATACAGTTCAGCCACCTAGAACTTGCAGACCATAAGAGCCAGAAATACCATTTGTTGGTATTTAGGTTCTCCTGTGCAGCAATCAGATCAAGTTTGTTTGGGATAACTCCTCTCTTTCCTCCGCTAACCGAAAAACCAATTAAGAAACAGTTTACAGTTTTGAAAGCTAAAGATTTGGGATATGGTATGTACGTAGCCTATGACAATCTCCATCGATGCTGTGAATTACATTACGATCGGATAAGAAACAGCGAAGAAAACACAAAGTACAGGGTCTCCTACAGTCGGTTACGTCCGACTGTAGCTCCGTCCTTGCTGGTTCAAATTGTTATGCATGCAAAAAGTCTTCAATACCGCAATTGCGCAAAATCCATATCTTTATGTCGGGTAGCTATCATCACTACAGTTTTCATCGATATTTCGAGTTTAACAACATACAATATCCTCATCAGTTAACACACTAATGCCTCCAACATCTGAATCAATATTGACATTAGTCTTCCCAAATAATATGTGAATGATATTCGACCACTATTCAATCAGAATCGTTTTCTTCTAAGTTTTCGCACACACACAATCACAAATTTTGCAAAAATTTCCCAAAATTAACATCTCTACCGAATTTCTAATTTTGTTTATGGATGGCGCAGCTAATTTAAATTTGTATAAAAAATATATTTCTGCCGATATGAGGCGCTTAAGTGCAAAAGGAAAAATGAATAAGTCAGGCTGCTATCTCACCGATGTAGCTAAGTATCGAGACAGCTAAAAAAATAATACTGTATAATACATAAATATATTTATACCCTGTGCCCATTTGAAAAATGGGAAAAACTGGGTTCATACCTTTGTGCGAATGTATGTAACAGGCAGAAGGAGGCGCGGCAGACCCCACAAACTATATATATTCTTGATTAGGAAGACGAGCTGAGTCGATTGAGCCCTGTCTGCCCATCTGTCTGTCTGTCTGTCTGGCCGTCTGTATGAACGCGTCGATTTCAGATCAAGTTTATTTCAAATCTTGGATGTCACGCCCCTGCCGACCACAATGAATGAAATAAAATACATTCGCCTATTTAAGAGACACTAAACTATTTACATAAATTCGGTTTGCAGTAGTTAGTAGGTCTATATCATACGCAGATGAGGCTTTTTCCAAATTTTGGATGCCACTCCCCTTTTACGCCTTAATCGAAAAAAACCGAATAACAAGCGTAATATTGAACATAGAATGTTGTTATTTGAAATATATACCCTCTTTTAGTATATTTAACTATCCTGATAAGCGCATTAAAATCGGTTGATAAACACAGGAGTTATTTGCGAAACAATATTGCATGCGGCAACTTGCCGCCTCTAGCAGCGCGGCCGTTTAAACTGGCACACATAACAAAATAAGAAGAAGAAGAATTGCTGCTACGTTTTGAATGATATTTAAAATATAGGGTACAGGGTATTCTACAGTTGGGCCCGTCCGACTGATCTGCCCCGTCCAAATTTTTATACCCTGTGCCTATTTGAAAAATGGGAAAAACAGGGTTAATAACTTTGTCAGAATGTATGTAACAGGCAGAAGGAGGCGTGGCAGACCCCACAAAGTATATATATTCTTGATCAGGATGACGAGCTGAGTCGATATAGCCCTGTCTGCCCATCTGTCTGTCTGTCTGTACGTCCGTCTGTCTGTATGAACGCGTCGATTTCGAAAACTAACGCAGATCAAGTTTATTTCAAATCTTGCACGCCACGCCCATTTTACGCCCAAAAATGAATAAAACCCAAACAACCTCGTGTTTTTTAACATAAACATAGAAGGTTGTTATTTGGAACATAAGCTCTCTTCTATTATATTTAACTATTCTGAAAAGCGCATTGAAATCGATATAAGCTACACAATAGTTGAACTTAAACGTTCAAAAACAAGCGTAATATTAAACATAGAATGTTTTTATTATTGAATATATACTCTGTTATATTATATTTAACTGTCCTGAAAAGCGCATTCAAATCGGTTATTAAACAAAGGAGATATAAGCGCCATAATACTGCATGCACACTCCTTTGCAGCTCAGCAACTTTACGCTTGGTAATAGTGTGTGAGAGGGATGGCGATACCAAGCACGCTGCTGTGCAATTGTGCGATTGTGAGAATATTTGAACAAACAAAGTTAAACAGCAAGCGTAATATTGAACATAGAATGTTGTTACGTAAACTCTCTTCTATTATATTTAACTATCTTGAAAAGCGCATTGAAATCGGGTTATAAACACAAAAGATATAAATGAAACGAACCGCGCCCATACTATTATTTTACTATTAAATATATTTTACTTTATAAATAAATAAAATTATATTTAAAATATTTAAATTATAAACTATATTTGCGAGCGCGCAGCGCGAGCTGTGGCACAGGGCATAAGACAGTCGGGCCCGTCCGACTGATCTGCTCCGCCCATTCTGGTTTTTAATAGAGGGTGCAGAGTGTTTTCAAATCAACCTTTGTCCATCATGCATGCTTTACTATAATCGAAAAAATTAATCGATTTCAAATCTTATCTTAATTAAATTCCAATATAAATTCTCCCGTTTTCTGAATTACTCCCCTTTGGTACCGACATGGCCTATGACATTTGACAGTTTGTAAAGTTTTTCGGTTATTTGTAATCGTACCACAAAGTTGGCTTGGCAGGTAATGAGCTGCAAATAATGTCCTCACAACATACAACAAAATTTTCTATTTGATTTATATTCTTCTGTTTTCAGAATCGTCATGGGCCTTTGTTTTTTATTTTCCTTGTTTTTTTTTTTGTTTTTTTTGCACTTACGCGTTAGTCCCAGAGGTCTTCATAAACGGATGCAAACAAACAAAAGCGCAGCAGCACGTAAGCAAGAGTCCGAGGGATAAGAGAGGGAGAACAACGATTGTTGTTGTTTTTATTGTGAGCATTATAATAAAATACGTATGCAAAAACAATGGACCTACTACCCGCTTTATACGTACATACTAAATCGGACACCACGTTGACGTTTTCATCACTCGCTGTAAAATTTTTGACGGGACAGTAAGTGAACAATTGGCCTGTTCAAGCTCAATGCCGATATAACTTATATAATACTCTACTGAAAGGTATTATAGCTTATTTGGAAAACATGTATAAAGTTTATACATTTGATCATTTGAGATTTCACAATTTTTCATTCTTTCTATTAATATTATTCATTTAATATTCGAATTGTTCGTAATTAATTTACAGTATAATTTGCTTAGCTGCCTCGAGTACTATGCACGCAACTTCGAGGCAGCTATCTTAAAAATGCAGCTATCTTAATTTTAATTTTTGAATAAAAGACATATCGTATTTGTATTCAGCACTTAGTTTGTTTTTGTCGACTTTATCTTTAACAGCTGCTATAATTTGCAGCTTTTCTTTGATTGTTAAACCAGTTACGCGCTTTGATTTTAACATCTTGTTAAATTTGTACAATTGAAAATGTGTGTATAGAGCGAAAGTCACGATCAAAACAATAAGGAAAAAACGGACATGCGCAGAAATTCAAATTGCACGAGTTGCCATGCTGCATACAAATTACTTTAGAAAATTTGCTTCGTTCTCAATAGATGGCGCAGCTAACTTACATGATTTTCATAGAAAACCATAAAAAATTCTGCCGATATGAGGCGCTTAAGTGCAAAAGGCTGCTAAGTTGGGTGCACCAAACGTAATTATTTTCATACTAAAGTGACCATGATGCAGAAAAATGAAAATATCAGGCAGCTATCTTGACGATGCAGCTAAGTATAGAGGCAGCTAAGCAAATTATACTATATTAGTATTCAAAAAGTTTTTTGTTACATCTCGGAAACTAGAAGAGTTAGATCCGCCATTTTTTTAGGTGTATATGGTAGGTGTATACCATTCGCCAAAAAAAAAAACGTATATTGAACATAGAAGGTTATTTGGAACATATACTTACGCTATAATATCTACCTATCCTGAAAAGTGCATTGAAATCGGCTAATCAACACATAAGAAGTTAATTTATTTTCGATTTCATAATTCCGATTAATTGACTGCAAATACATCAACTAAATAAGGTGTATGAATATACATGTTTGATACCTAAATATCATTAGGGATTTATGCTATGTACTTTTCGATTTCTATTTACTGCACACTTAAAATTCGGGCGTGTCTTTAAAGCTTACCACATAATTGCGCATTACAATTGCAAAGTAAATCTGTAAAGTTGGTTTTTTCAACGGCATTTTGAATCAATATTTTTTTTGGTACAAAAAATGTGTATTTTTAATTTAACTTTCTCACTTTTACCATTTACCAAATTACAAAAACTCATTAACGTTAATTTTGGTTATTTATATTCAGACCTTTTGTTATTTATGGCATTTGAGAAACATTTGTAACACCCGCAGCACACGTGTCTCACTTCCACAGTGCACTGTGGAAACAGCGAAGATACGAGCATGATTTCCCTTTCGCATTTCATTTAGCTATCCATTTGTTTATTTTTATTTAATTATTACAATTATGACAGTACAAAATGTAATTTTATGCAAAAAGGTTCGCGATGCGCAAACGCATTTATACAGCCGGTCAGAGAGAACATGACATATATCGACACAGCTTGTCGTTCTCATTTATAAGAAGAGTGTCGTAACTCAAGAAACGCGATTTGTGAGTTAATGATGCAGTAATGTTCGTTGGTTATTAATCTATGTTGTGTCAAAATTTCATTATCTTATTATCTTCAATACGCACACTAGAGAAGAGAATATGTCGCTCCGGTTTGTATGGAGATACATTGCGTTTGAAAACTTTAAACGCATTTATCTCGAAACGCACTTTTTATACCCTGTACCCATTTAAAATGGGAAAAACAGGGTTATTAATTTTGTCAGAATGTATGTAACAGGCAGAAGGAGGTGTGGCAGACCCCACAAACTATATATATTTTTCGGTTCTGACAAAGATATTAACCCGGTTTTTCCCATTTTCAATAAAAAGGTAGAAGAAGCATCGCTGCTACGCTTTGTCTGACAGTTTTATAAAATTATATATCAAATATTGGGTACAGGGTAATATACAGTCTGATCTGCACCGTCCAAATTTTTATACCCTGTGCCCATTTGAACATGGGAAAAACAGGGTTAATAACTTTGTCAGAATGTATGTAACAGGCAGAAGGAGGCGAGGCAGACCCCACAAAGTATATATATTCTTGATTAGGGAGACGAGCTGAGTCGATTTAGCGATGTCCGTCTGTCTGTCTGTCTGTCTGTCTGTTTGTCTGTCCGTCTGTCCGTCTGTTTGGATGAACGCGTCGATCTCAGCAACTACAAAAGCTAAAGCTGCCGTTTTAGTTGCTTTTGATAGGTAATTATCTTACGCAGATCAAGTTTGTTTCGAAAATTGGATGTCACACCTTCTTTACGCCCAAAAATCAATTAAACTCACACAACCTCGTGTTTTTTAACATAAAAAGTTGAATAACAAGCGTAATATTAAGCATAGAATGTTGTTATTCGGAACATATACTCTTTTCTATTATATTTAATTATCCTAAAAAGCGCATTGAAATCGGTAAATAAACACAGGAGATATAAGCTACGAAATATTTGAACTTAAAAGTTCAAAAACAAGCGTAATATTAAACATAGAAGGTTGTTTTTCGGTATATATACTTTTATTATATTTAACTATCCTAGAAAGTGCATTGAAATCGGTTAAGAAACAAAGTAGATATAAACTACGCAATTGGCAGCGCAGCCCAGAAGCGCAGCAGCAGCAGCAGCAGCGTAGCTGGCGCACGTAAAATGGGAAGAAGAAGAAGTACTGCTGACACGCTTAGTGTGCAAGTTTTATAAAATGTAAATAATGTAATAAATGGCACAGGGTATTCTACAGTCGGGCCCGTCCGACTGATCTGCCCCGTCCGAATTTTTTGAATTATGACACTCATCTTTTAAATGAGCGATATATATTTTGTGAGTCTGCCACACTTCCTTAATTATTACCCTTGTAAAGTGGTAACGGAGGCGTGGCATCCAACATTTGAAATAAACTCGATCTTCGCATGGTATACACATATCCACATAGCAAAAATTGCTACTCTAGCTCTTATAATTTTCGAGATTGTTTAAACTTTTTTTTATCCATTTTTAATGGAAACAGGGTATAAAAATAACAATATT
Organism: Hypselothyrea guttata; assembly: GCA_035045125.1. Taxonomy (NCBI): domain Eukaryota; kingdom Metazoa; phylum Arthropoda; class Insecta; order Diptera; family Drosophilidae; genus Hypselothyrea; species Hypselothyrea guttata. The sequence continues at coordinate 20,032 of JAWNNJ010002440.1, forward strand.
TTTTTTGGTTTATAAAGTTTTATTCAAATACCTTCCATTCTTCTGTATAAGTGATATTTACTATAATTTAAAATTCATCAAATTTAAATATTACATATTATATTTACAATATATATTCTTTTGATTAAAATAAGATATAAATCAAAAATGTTTTTGAGAAATTTCTCTTAATGAAATAAATCTATGAAAGTTACGTACTTAGTAATCTACTATATTAAATCAATAACAAAAGTTTATTACTTCTACATATAACTTCTTCATAAAACAAGTGCTGCTTCTGATTACTGCATACATGGTTTCATTACATTCACCACTTATCAAATTTAATTACTTCATGCAATTATTTTTATAGATCATAATTAAAGCTTTCTACATCCACCGCGCCGATGATTACATGTATTATTAACATTTTTTCTGTTATTGCAACTCATTAATTTAGTGCACTCCTCTCCCATACTCCCCACTCAGTTGGAACAACAATTTCTATATAGTTAATGGCATGCATTTTCTAGCACAACAACAATGAAATTGTATCACACTGTGCTCCAAGTTTTCTTCGCATAAATTAATGAAATTACTGATGGAAATGGAGAAAAACGGCCAAAGAAAGGTCTTGTAGCTTTTATACTCAAACACAGAAAGCTACAAAGAACGCAGAGCAAGGAAAGGGAAAAACTAAATTATAATTTAACTAGTAAGGACGGGGCCACAGTCGGACGTAACACTCTCAAAACCTATGGTTATATCGATCAAAAATTTCACCACAAAAAGTAATTAAATTTTACATGTAATTTTAACAACTAGGCTATAAAAGTAAAATAAAATTAAAAAAAAAACCAAACCAAAATGCCTACCAAGAGGAAATTAGTTTTGTGTAACCACAAAACAGATGCAATCGATGCACATGATAATGATAATGATAATAACGACGTTGGCAATTAATAATACTAATTAAAAGGCAAAAGACGCCATTGCAAAAATTACATTTTCAACCGCTTCAAAAAAATAAAAAAAAAAAACAGCTAAAATTTTCAACGACTCCAGCCACATAAAAGCCAATTAATTATTTTTATGGCAACTCAAAGAAAACTGCACTTCGATGTTGCTATATAACCCAACAGAAGCCAAAACCAGAAATCCAACAAAACTAGTAGTTTCTGTATAAAACTTCCTCTGCCAGGCTAAGGGTCTGGGTGAGATAATAAAAAATTATAGCCACGATTTGGTGTACTCTGAACTAAAATGAGACTGGCCAGGCAAAGCTGTAAGCCCAGAACCTAAACAAAATAAGCATATATAAAGAAGTTGAGATATTGAAAGTTAAAGGCGGAGCTGAGATACTCTTTCTTTGTATACCCTGTACCCATTGAAATATGCGAAAAACAAAATTAATAACTTTGTCAGAATGTATATAACAGGCAAAAGAAGTATACATATATATTCTTGATCAAGATGACGAGCTTAGTCGATATAGCCCTATCTGTCTTTCCATCTGTCCATCTGCCGTTTCCAAATAAGACTAAATTCTTCAATTTAATATATCTTTTGCTGAACATGCAAGAATTTCTTGAAATTATACAGATCCGAGTTACATATTTAGCAACAAGAGGAATACTTTTTGTTTAGGGTATTCGATAAGCAAACTTCAATGCAGGGCGACCAAAAAGATGGCGCCTTGCTGTGTACAAAATTGATCAGAGGATTCCCTGCCGTTTGAACTATGACGCGATATGTCATCATATTTCCTCCATAGCTTTCGTCTCGCTCTACTCTCTCTCTCTTTTTTTTTCTCTCTCTCTCTCTCTCTCTGCCACAGTTTGTACCACTTGGCGCTACATATGTTAAAGGGTAAGGATTGGGGTAATGACTGCAGTGCTTGCGTCCAGAGTCCTGTACTTCAAATAATGTTGCCATGCACATTTCTCACTTTGTCAAAGGCTTTCCAACAACTGCGCAAGACCACAAATCCAGTTGGCAGTTGCCATTTACCAGTCTGTTGCCCTTAGCCACACGAGCACACTCCTCCTGTTCCTTGCCCCCTCCATGTGGCTGTTGTATGTTGATTTCATGTTTAGCATTTGGTCAGAAACATTTATTACCCCGGCTACCGCAAAATCAATTTTCCTCATAACTTTTATGAGAGCTCTTTTTGTTGTTGTTTTCATTGCAACACGGCGCTTTTGGCCAAATTGTTTTATCTGCTTGAAACTGGCCAACAGTGGCCGCTTTTGGACATCCGTTGTGTTTATGGCCATTTCTTCGGCAATTTTATTGGCCGCTTTTCGGTCCCTGCACTTCGCTTTGAGTAATGGCTATTTCAAGTTTTCCTCTTCTCTACATCAATTCGCCTTTTTAAGTTACTCCGTTACTCTTGTCCTTTTTTTTAATTTTGCATTATTTACTTCATCAGCTTTATAGTTGTACCCGCAAGTACTTCGCATTTGCTGACCCATGGTTATACAATATAATTATTAATACCTAATATTTTTCAGAAATGGCAGAATGTTGCAAGTATTTCTTGATAATAATTGTGCTTTTGACATTATAATTAACAGCCCAATTGCACCATATTGCATTGCTGCTTATTCTTACATTTTTTTCTGCTCCATGCTGAGGTCGAGCGAGGCAAAGCCTGCAATACTGTTTTTTTAATAGCTTTTGTGTTTGGCAACCGATTTCAATGCGTTTTTAGGATAGTCAATATATGTTTTAATAACACTTATTATTCGGCTTTGAATAGGTTTTTTGACCTGCGTATGGTAATTTCCCTATAGTAGTTTCCGAGATCTCAGCGTTGTACAGACGGACAGGGACAATATTGACTAGGTTTGTTGTTTTGATCGAGAATATATTGCTCATTTACTTGAAGAGTAAAAAAAAACGATTTTTGATGCCGATTTAATGATGCCAAAATGTTTGTTGGTTATAATCTATGTTGTGCACAAATTTCATTATCCTATCTTTAATACACAAAGCGTGAGAAGACAAAATGTCGCTCCACCTTGTATGGAGATACACTGCGCTTGAAAATTTTAAACTCGTTTACCTCGAAACGCATGTTTTTGAGTAATGACAGTCTTCAAGTAAATTGGCGATATACACTTTGTGGGGTGTAGCACGCCTCCTTCTGGGTATTCCACACATCTCTGATTTGCATTAACTTAATAAACGCTTTTTATTTAAAATTTTTTTTGAGTCCAAGCCCTACAACAAAACGAACCTGCTTAAAAAACTTTTCTAGACTTAGGTTTTAAGATCATTTGGAATAGATTGTGTTTTACAAAAAAATCCAGATAGGACAGATCAGATCAGTCGGAAGGCTACAGTCGGACGTGTGTATATGTACAAACAAACATAAATAAAGGCATCCCTTGTTGTCTCTGGCATATCAATGCTGCTTCTTATCCGATTTAAAATTGTATTGAATGAGAATGAAAAAAAACTACGACAAAAAGTAATTCGTACATGCCGAATTACAAGTCTATAGCCCTTATATTGTAGCACTGTGGCGCTTAAAGTTAGCGAAGATATGGAACAGAAAATATGCTTGATTTATTTTTCTTTATAAGTTTATGAATACTATTATTTGGGATTTAATGTACTCGGTATCGGATTCATGACCTCTTTTAGAATTAAATCATAAGCGTATAAAATCTATTTTCTTTGTTTTTGGGCACGTCAAACTTCATTAAAAAATTTCATTAGAGTTTATTAATTTTGATTTACAGCAACGACGAATGCAATAACAACAATCAGTTTTACCGACATACAAGCATATTTCAATCTTTTGAGGCCCCTGTGCCATTCTTCCCCGCCCTCTCCGACAGTCTGTATGAAATAGCGCAGGCGCATATTGTAGGGGCTGGAGTTGTTGCTTTTACGGGGGGCTAGGCAAGGAGATGGGCAACGAATCGTTCCATCATTCCAAAGTGTTGATGATGGAAAATGTCCCACTGAGCTCAAGAAACAACAACAATAGCAACAAACACTAACAACGAAAACAAGAAAAATAAAGGAAAAACGAAACACCAATGCGGCCAATATGTCTACAATGGAGCATAGAATCCCAGAGAATAGAACAACAACAACACTAAACGCTAATAATGCTTAATCAATGTTACACTTTACAATGTAGAAGAAGAATGAAAAGAGGAATGGAATATAAAAGGAATAAAATATGGAAGTGAGTGCTGTAGCCCCCACGAAACATAAACTCAACTTCATTTATGCCATAATTTATGGTTTTTTCATTATGAAACAAACAGCAACAACAACCAAAAACAAAAAATGGCCCCTCTTCACACCTGTGAACAGTTGAGACCAACTGACATGTAATTGAAATCGCTTTATAAAAAATAAAGAGAGATCTCGCTGGAAGTACTTGCGTCCAATATCTGTTGGAAGTGTATAAATCGATTTAGTTCCCAATTCGTTGAAAAATTAGAAAACAATACGCTAAAATTTGTAGCGCACAAATTCCCTTTATGTGTTTCGCTTTCAATAATCATTTATCTTGTACATTCGTTTTTTCTTGATTATATAAACAATAACAATCGACAAAGTTCATAAATTATGTAGATTGCTAGCAAAGCTTCATTAAAAATGCTATGAAATTAGAAAAAATCTGATTATAACCTTAATGACTAAGACTAACGAACGAACTCTAAAAACGCCAAAGATTGCGAGTTCCTTTTGTATATTTTGCACCAGAAAATGATTTTGGTTATGTTTCTCTGAGCTTTCTCGACAAATTATTAGCACTATTGTCAACAGTTAATAATCAAAATATATATATAAATATAAAACTAATAAAATACATATAGAAATAACCAGTAAGGACGGAGCTACAGTCGGACGTAACCGACTGTAGTAGACCCTGTACTTTGTGTTTTCTTCGCTGTTTCTTATCCGATCGTAATGTAATTAACAGCATCGATGGAGATCGTCATGCCATATCCTAAGTCTTTAGCTGTTAAACTGTAGCTTTACAACTGAAAACTGTTGCTAAATTGTTTTTTCGGTTAGCGGATATATGAAAGGAGTTATCATAAGACCCAAACAAACTTGGTATTTTTAGGTATTTGTAGCTCATATAGTTTTGCAAGATCTAGGTGGCTGCTCTGTCTGCCCCATCTTAGCTGTTTCTTCTCCGTTTGTAATGTAATTCACAGCATTGATGGATAATGCCATAGGCTGCGTACAAGAAAAATCACAAGTCGGTAGCTTTTAAACTGTGGCTGTAGTGGGGCTTACATATATTTATAAAAAAATGGTCTGTTTTGTAACTTCGCTGTTTCTTCTCCGTTCGTAATGTAATTCACAGCATCTACAGATAATTCTATAGGCTACTTACATGCCAAAGACTATAGCTTTATTATTGTGCTTGTTGTGGCGTTTTGTAGTTTTAAAGGTCTATTAGGTGTAGTTTATTTTTAGACCCTTTACTTTAAAAAAGTAAAAATATAGGGACGGGGCAGATCAGTGGGACGGAGGCTACAGTCGGACGTAACCGACCGTAGGAGACCCTTTACTTTGAGTATATGTACATACAAACACAATCAGACGCACACACACTAAGTTACCCGCGTATGCAAGGCACACCACCCCCCCTCTGCCTTGTGCGGTAAATTGTCCGTTCCATATTTTCGCTGTTTCTTATCCGATCGAAACGAAATTCACAGGGTCAAAAGAAAATGTTATAAACTAGTTACATACCAAATTACAAGTCAATAACTTTAAAGTTGTGGCTGCAGTAGAATTTTGCGGTTTGCGGGAGAAGGGGGGAAGGTATCCAAAATCTAAAACAAACTCGTGCTGCTTACTGATTAGGAGAATCTAAATCCCAAATATGGTGTCTCTAGCTCTTATAGTTGCTGAGATCTAGGTGTTCATACAGACGGACGGACAGACGGACAGACAGACAGACAGACAGACAGACAGACAGACGGACAGACGGACAGACGGACATGGCTATATCGACTCGACTTGTCGTCCTGATCCAGAATATATATACTTTGTGGGGTCTGCCACGCCTCCTTCTGGGTGTTACACACATTTCCTCTTTGCACTAAACTAATAGACCCTTTTTACTTTTTTAAAGTAAAGGGTCTAAAAAGGGTCTATTAGTTTAGTGCAAAGAGGAAATGTGTGTAACACCCAGAAGGAGGCGTGGCAGACCCCACAAAGTATATATATATTCTTGATCAGGACCACAAGCCGAGTCGATATAGCCATGTCCGTCTGTCCGTCTGTCCGTCTGTCCGTCTGTCTGTCTGTCTGTCTGTCCGTCTGTCTGTCTGTCTGTCTGTCTGTCTGTCCGTCTGTATGAACACCTAGATCTCAGCAACTATAAGAGCTAGAGAAACCATATTCGGAATTTAGGTTCCCCTAATAAGTAAGCAGTACAAGTTTGTTTTAGATTTTGGATACCTCCTCCCCTTCCCCCGCAAACCGCAAAAGGCTACTGCAGCCACAGCTTTAAAGTTATTGGCTTGTAATTTGGTACATAACTAGCTTATGACATTCTCTATCGACGCTGTAAATTTTGTTTCGATCGGATAAGAAACAGCGAAAATATGGAACGGACAATTTGCCGCACTGGGCAGAGGGGGGGTGGTGTGCGTTGCATACGCGGGTAGCTTAGTGTGTGTGCGTCTGATTTTGCTTGTATGTACATATACTCAAAGTAAAGGGTCTCCTACGGTCGGTTACGTCCGACTGTAGCCTTCGTCCCACTGATCAGCCCCGTCCCTATATTTATAATTCGCGGGGGAGGAGGCGAGATATCGAAAGTTTTAAACAAACTTGATCTGACAGACGGACAGACGGACATGGCTATATCAACTCAGCTCGTCGTCCTGAGACAGAATATACATACTTTGTGGGTCTACCACACATCTGCCATTTGCACTAGTATAATAATAAACAATTTACTATTTTAAAATATAGGGACGGGGCAGGTCAGTGGGACGGAGGCTACAGTCGAACGTAACCGACAGTAGGAGACCCTTTACTTTGAGTATATGTACATACAAACGCAATCAGACGCACTCACACTAAGCTACCCGCGTATGCAAGGCACACCACCCCCCCTCTGCCTAGTGCGGCGAATTGTCTGTGGCATATATTCGCTGTTTCTTATCCGATCGAAACAAAATTCACAGCGTCGATAGAGAATGTCATAAACTAGTTAAATACCAAATTACAAATCAATAGCTTTAAAACTGTTGCCACAGCAGCTTTTTGCGGTTTGCGGGGGAAGAGGGGGAGGTATCCAAAATCTAAAACAAACTCGTGCTGCTTACTGAATAGGGGAACCTGAATCCTGAATATGGTGTCTCTAGCTCTTATAGTTGCTGAGATCTAGGTGTTCATACAGACAGACAGACGGACAGACGGACAGACGGACATGGCTATATCGACTTGGCTTGTCGTCCTGATCAAGAATATATATACTTTGTGGGGTCTGCCACGCCTCCTTCTGGGTGTTACACACATTTCCTCTTTGCACTAAACTAATAGACCCTTTTTACTTTTTTAAAGTAAAGGGTCTAAAAACAAACCAACGCAAAAATAGCAATGCGATAATAATAATTCTAATATTAACATATTTAAATGAATTGAAATATACGATCTGTTAAATAATCGCATCTCTATCAACCCATCTGTTTAGCCATTGTTATACCCTGTGCCCATTTGAGAAATGGCAAAAACATGGTTAATAACTTTGTCAGAATGTATGAAACAGGCAGAAGGAGGCGTATAGACCCCACAAAGTATATATATTCTTGATTAGGGAGACAAGCTGAGTCGATTTAGCGATGTCGGACTTGGAACCCTGTTTTTTGAGGAAATATAAAAGATTCTTTTCAAATACTGGGAAAAGCGGAATGATCAATGGATAAAATGAATAATTTATGTAAGTGCTCACACAAGCTGGCACTCCGTCAGGCCCTGGAGAGCAGACCGGCTTAATTTGATTAAGACTGTTAAGAACCGAACTTTTCGTAATGATTGTCCCAAAGATGCAATTAGACCGTTGTTGATAGTATGGGTTAGGAATATCAAAAGGATATCAAAGGATAGGTAGTTATCTTACGCAGATCAAATTTGTTTCTAAAATTGAATGTCACGCCTCCTTCATGCCCAAAAATCCATAAGACCTAACTTCGTGTTGTTATACCCTGTGCACATTTGAAAAATGGGAAAAACAGGATTAATAACTTTGTGCGAATGTATGTAACAGGCAGAAGGAGGCGTGGCAGACCCCACAAACTATTTTTGTATATGTCTGTCTGGCCGTCTGTATGAACGCGTCGATTCCGGAAACTGCAAAAGCTAGAGCTGCCAATTTTGTCATGTAGGTAGATAAATATGCAGATCAAGTTTATTTCAAATCTTGGATGCGACGCCCCTGCCGACCACAATATATGAAATAAAATACATTCGCCTATTTAAGAGACACTAAGCTATTTACATAAATTCGGTTTGCAGTAGTTAGTAGGTCTATATCATACGCAGATGAGGCTTTTTCCAAATTTTGGATGCCACTCACCTTTTACGCCTTTATCGAAAAATACCGAATAACAAGAGTAATATTGAACATATGTTGTTATTTGGAATATATACCCTCTTTTAGTATATTTAACTATCCTGATAATAAGTTCAAAAACAAGCGTTATATTAAACAGTTGTTATTTGGTATAAGGGCAGTCCGACAAGTACCTGGCCTCCACGCCAAATGACCCCACATATAGTATATTATTTTAGACGAGTACTGTCAAAATTTCAGTCGAATCGGACTTGTAGTTTTGTTTTGACCGCGTTTGAAAGTGATCGCCTATGCGAACTTTAGAAAAATGGAAATAGCGCAAGATCGGTCGGTGATTTGATTCTCGTTTTTGAAAGGGAAATCGCGCAGCAAAATTAAAGAGCGCTCGGATGCAGTGTACTGTGAATCTACTCCTTCGATGGCGATCATCAAAACTTAGTTAAACGGTTTCAACGGGGTCCCACGTCGGCTTTTGATGAGCCACACCCAGGTTCACTGAAAATGGCTACCACGGAGGATTACATATGAAAAACTCCCAATCTCGTGTTGGCAGACCGCCAATTAAAGGTGGACGAGATAGCTGAGATAGTAGGCATCTCAAAAAACCGCATAAGTCATATGCTGCGTAAAATTTTGGGCACGAAAAAGTTTTCGGCGCGATGGCTGCCGCATTTACTCACTTCAGACAACAAGCTCATCCGTAAGACCACTTCAGAGCAGTATTTGACGCTCTTTAAATTGGCTTCGAAATACTGCCCCATCCGCGGTATTTTCAAGAATTGGCCCCGTGCGACTTCTTTTTAGACCCTGTACTTTGAAAAAGTACAAAAGGGTCTATTAACTTAGTGCAAAGAGGAAATGTGTGTAACACCCAGAAGGAGGCGTGGCAGACCCTACAAAGTATATATATTCTTGATCAGGACGACAAGCCGAGTCGATATAGCCATGTCCGTCTGTCCGTCTGTCTGTCTGTCCGTCTGTCCGTCTGTCTGTCTGTCCGTCTGTATGAACACCTAGATCTCAGCAACTATAAGAGCTAGACACCATATTCGGGATTTAGGTTCCCCTAATCAGTAAGCAGTACATTCGAAGCGCAACTCGCACGTGAATTCCCGCAGCAAATCTAAACAAAATAATGGACAAACCCGTTGTTTGGGCTCGCGTCATGAAGGTGCTCGGCCGTACCGGCTCCCAGGGCCAGTGTACGCAGGTCAAGGTGGAGTTCCTTGGGGAGCAGAACCGCCAGATCATCCGCAACGTAAAGGGTCCTGTCAGGGAGGGCGACATCCTCACCCTCCTCGAATCTGAGAGGAAGGCGCGACGCCTGCGCTAGTCGGGAGTGCTGTACGCTTGGAATTTGTTTGCAACATTGCAGTTTGCCAACAACAAGAACGAACACGATGGAACATGATTTACACAACAATTTGCAACCAATTGAAATGTGTCTAAAATAAATTTCGGCTATTGCAGTGCTAAAACACAAAAGTTTGTTTTAGATTTTGGATACCTCCCTTCCTTCCCCCGCAAACCGCAAAAAGCTACTGCAGCCACAGCTTTGAAGTTATTAACTTGTACTTTGGTATATAACTAGCTTATGACATTATCTATTGATTCTGTGAATTTCGTTACGATCGGATAAGAAACAGAGAAAACATGAAGAAGGCAATAAGCGTTACTGGACAGAGGGGGGGGGGGGGGGTATGTCGCATGCACGCGCATACGTAGCTTGCCTCTATGTGTGAGTGTGCGTATGTGCAAGTGAGTGAGTGATACGTGTGTGTGTGTACATTTTAAACAAAGTACAGGGTCTCCTACTGTCGGTTACGTCCGACTGTACCCTCCGTCCCACTGATCTGACCCGACCATATACATATTTATTCTCAAACTTGAAAAAATCACTGGCTGGGCCGAAATTTGAGTCAAATGAGGACACAAAGGCCTATTTTAAAAGCCTCGAGAAAAAAAATTTTCAGACGGGTTAAATAAGTTGTAGCATCACTAGATCAAGTGTATCGAGCTAAAAGAAGACTATGTTGAAAAATAATTTGCCAGTTTTCCAAAATTTCCATAGCTCTTTCGAAGGCCAGGTACTTATCGGACCACCCTCGTATATACTCTCTTTGATTTTTTTTAATGTATTTTAATAAGTATAGAATCAGTACAGCAATAGAATGTACTATAACAACACATGTATGTATATGAAATGTAGCCAAACCCCATATCACAAAGCATGAGGACTTAATTGTTATAGATTAACCAAGGGTTTTGGCAAATCCTAGACGTTTGAGTCGCCTTAAAGGGCGAGCAGGTAAAAGCCCTCTGGCAAGTCGGCTGCGGTGGATCAACAATCTGTCACTGTAACGACTTGTATGACGTCCAATCTGATCTTCAATTGTGGTGATTTTTAGATCTCTATGTAACGTGGAGCCACGCACATACCAGGGACAGTTAGTAATTTGTCGCAGTACACGGTTCTGCAATATTTGAACACGCTTGTAATTTGATTTGGCTGCAATTCCCCAAATCTGCACTCCATATAGCCATATCGGTAATATGCAGAACACATAAACCGCCCTTTTGCATCTCAGTGGCAGTGCGCTTTTCCGGTTAATGAGCCATCGTAGTGATTGAAGTCTAAAATTACAATTTTTAGTTACAGCTTTCAGATGTGGATTAAAAGTGAGTCGCTTATCCAAAATAATTCCAAGATATTTGGCTTGTAACGGTTGCTCCAGAGTATGCAATTGCGGTATTGAAGACTTTTTGCATGCATAACAATTTGAACCAGCAAGGACGGAGCTACAGTCGTACGTAACCGACTGTAAGAGACCCTGTACTTTGTGTTTTCTTCGCTGTTTCTTATCCGATCGTAATGTAATTCACAGCATCGATTGAGATTGTCATAGACTACGTACATACCATTACCCCATATCTTTAGCTTTAAAACTGATGCTTTTAAACTGCAAACTGTTGCTAAATTGGTTTTTCGGTTAGAGGAGGAATGAGAGGAGGTAAAAAAATTCCCAAACAAACTTGATCTAATTGCTGCTCAGGAGAATATAAATACCAACAAATGGTATTTCTAGCTCTAATAGTCTGCAAGTTCTAGGTGGCTGAACTGTATGCCCCATCTTCGCTATTTCTTTTCCGTCCGTAATGTACTTAATTCACAGCATCGATGGATTATGCCATAGGCTGCGTACATGCCAAATCCCAAGTCTGTAGCTTTCAAACTGTGGCTGTTGTGGCACTTACATACATTAATAAAACCAGAATGGGCCGGGCAGATCAGTCGGACGGGCCCGACTGTTTTATACCCTGTGCCAAAGCTCGCGCTGCGCGCTCGCAAATACAGTAAAAATGTATTTAAATATTGTATATATAATTTAATTTATTTATTTTTTGTTTTTATTAACCGATTTCAATGCGCTTTTCAAGATAGTTAAATATACTAGAAGAGAGTTTATGTTCCAAATAACAACATTCTATGTTCAATATTACGCTTGCTATTTAACTTTATATGTTCACACACGCACAGTGCAAGTGCCATGCGTGGTATTGCTATCCCTCTCGCACGCTATTCACACACGTATAGCGGCGGCGCTTGAGTGTGACACATGCAATATTAGGAAGCTTATATCTCCTTTGTTTATAAACCGATTTCAATGCGCTTTTCAGGACAGTTAAATATAATATAAGAGAGTATATATTCAATAATAACAACATTATTTGATAAATATTACGCTTGTTTCCGAACTTTTAAGTTCAACTATTGTGAAGCCTATATCTCCTGTGTTTCTTGACCGAATTCAATGTGCTTTTCAGGATAGTTAAATATAATACAAGATAGCTAATGTTTCAAATAACAATCTTCTATGTTTAATATTACGCTTGTTTTTCAACTTTTTATGTTAAAAAACACGAGGTTGTGTGAATTTTATTGATTTTTGGGCGTGAAGGGGGCGTGGCATCAACGATTTGAAATAAACTTGATCTGCGTATTGAATACACCTACCTATAGCAACCGCGGCTGCTCTAGCTTTTGTAGTTTTCGAAATCGACGCGTTCATACAAACGGACAGATGGACGGACAGACAGACAGATGGACTTGGCTAAATCGACTCAGCTCGTCTTCCTGATCAAGAATATATATAGTTTGTGGGGTCTGCACGCCTCCTTCTGCCTGTTACATACATTCTGACAAAGTTATTAACCCTGTTTTTCCCATTTTTCAAATGGGCACAGGGTATAAAAATTGTCTGTTACATAACTTAGCTGTTTCTTGTCCGTTTGTAATGTAAATTACAACATCGACGGATAATTCTGTAGGCTACGAACATGCCTAATTACAAGTCAGTAGCATTATCATTGTGGCTGCAGTGGCACATGTACGCAATTTGAAAAAAATTGTCTCTTGCATATCTTCGTTATTTGCCATTAAAATTATAAATAAATTAATAGCATCGGTGGAGAATACCCTAGGCTACGCACATGCCAAATTACAGTCTGTAGCGCTATTATTGTGGCTGCTGTGGCGTTTATAGTTTTCGAGATTTTTGAAGTAAAGGGTCTAAAAAGGGTCTATTAGTTTAGTGCAAAGAGGAAATGTGTGTAACACCCAGAAGGAGGCGTGGCAGACCCCACAAAGTATATATATATTCTTGATCAGGACCACAAGCCGAGTCGATATAGCCATGTCCGTCTGTCCGTCTGTCCGTCTGTCCGTCTGTCTGTCTGTCTGTCTGTCCGTCTGTCTGTCTGTCTGTCTGTCTGTCTGTCCGTCTGTATGAACACCTAGATCTCAGCAACTATAAGAGCTAGAGAAACCATATTCGGAATTTAGGTTCCCCTAATAAGTAAGCAGTACAAGTTTGTTTTAGATTTTGGATACCTCCTCCCCTTCCCCCGCAAACCGCAAAAGGCTACTGCAGCCACAGCTTTAAAGTTATTGGCTTGTAATTTGGTACATAACTAGCTTATGACATTCTCTATCGACGCTGTAAATTTTGTTTCGATCGGATAAGAAACAGCGAAAATATGGAACGGACAATTTGCCGCACTGGGCAGAGGGGGGGTGGTGTGCGTTGCATACGCGGGTAGCTTAGTGTGTGTGCGTCTGATTTTGCTTGTATGTACATATACTCAAAGTAAAGGGTCTCCTACGGTCGGTTACGTCCGACTGTAGCCTTCGTCCCACTGATCAGCCCCGTCCCTATATTTATAATTCGCGGGGGAGGAGGCGAGATATCGAAAGTTTTAAACAAACTTGATCTGACAGACGGACAGACGGACATGGCTATATCAACTCAGCTCGTCGTCCTGAGACAGAATATACATACTTTGTGGGTCTACCACACATCTGCCATTTGCACTAGTATAATAATAAACAATTTACTATTTTAAAATATAGGGACGGGGCAGGTCAGTGGGACGGAGGCTACAGTCGAACGTAACCGACAGTAGGAGACCCTTTACTTTGAGTATATGTACATACAAACGCAATCAGACGCACTCACACTAAGCTACCCGCGTATGCAAGGCACACCACCCCCCCTCTGCCTAGTGCGGCGAATTGTCTGTGGCATATATTCGCTGTTTCTTATCCGATCGAAACAAAATTCACAGCGTCGATAGAGAATGTCATAAACTAGTTAAATACCAAATTACAAATCAATAGCTTTAAAACTGTTGCCACAGCAGCTTTTTGCGGTTTGCGGGGGAAGAGGGGGAGGTATCCAAAATCTAAAACAAACTCGTGCTGCTTACTGAATAGGGGAACCTGAATCCTGAATATGGTGTCTCTAGCTCTTATAGTTGCTGAGATCTAGGTGTTCATACAGACAGACAGACGGACAGACGGACAGACGGACATGGCTATATCGACTTGGCTTGTCGTCCTGATCAAGAATATATATACTTTGTGGGGTCTGCCACGCCTCCTTCTGGGTGTTACACACATTTCCTCTTTGCACTAAACTAATAGACCCTTTTTACTTTTTTAAAGTAAAGGGTCTAAAAACAAACCAACGCAAAAATAGCAATGCGATAATAATAATTCTAATATTAACATATTTAAATGAATTGAAATATACGATCTGTTAAATAATCGCATCTCTATCAACCCATCTGTTTAGCCATTGTTATACCCTGTGCCCATTTGAGAAATGGCAAAAACATGGTTAATAACTTTGTCAGAATGTATGAAACAGGCAGAAGGAGGCGTATAGACCCCACAAAGTATATATATTCTTGATTAGGGAGACAAGCTGAGTCGATTTAGCGATGTCGGACTTGGAACCCTGTTTTTTTGAGGAAATATAAAAGATTCTTTTCAAATACTGGGAAAAGCGGAATGATCAATGGATAAAATGAATAATTTATGTAAGTGCTCACACAAGCTGGCACTCCGTCAGGCCCTGGAGAGCAGACCGGCTTAATTTGATTAAGACTGTTAAGAACCGAACTTTTCGTAATGATTGTCCCAAAGATGCAATTAGACCGTTGTTGATAGTATGGGTTAGGAATATCAAAAGGATATCAAAGGATAGGTAGTTATCTTACGCAGATCAAATTTGTTTCTAAAATTGAATGTCACGCCTCCTTCATGCCCAAAAATCCATAAGACCTAACTTCGTGTTGTTATACCCTGTGCACATTTGAAAAATGGGAAAAACAGGATTAATAACTTTGTGCGAATGTATGTAACAGGCAGAAGGAGGCGTGGCAGACCCCACAAACTATTTTTGTATATGTCTGTCTGGCCGTCTGTATGAACGCGTCGATTCCGGAAACTGCAAAAGCTAGAGCTGCCAATTTTGTCATGTAGGTAGATAAATATGCAGATCAAGTTTATTTCAAATCTTGGATGCGACGCCCCTGCCGACCACAATATATGAAATAAAATACATTCGCCTATTTAAGAGACACTAAGCTATTTACATAAATTCGGTTTGCAGTAGTTAGTAGGTCTATATCATACGCAGATGAGGCTTTTTCCAAATTTTGGATGCCACTCACCTTTTACGCCTTTATCGAAAAATACCGAATAACAAGAGTAATATTGAACATATGTTGTTATTTGGAATATATACCCTCTTTTAGTATATTTAACTATCCTGATAATAAGTTCAAAAACAAGCGTTATATTAAACAGTTGTTATTTGGTATAAGGGCAGTCCGACAAGTACCTGGCCTCCACGCCAAATGACCCCACATATAGTATATTATTTTAGACGAGTACTGTCAAAATTTCAGTCGAATCGGACTTGTAGTTT
>JAWNNJ010002442.1:0-15415 GCA_035045125.1 Hypselothyrea guttata
CAGACGATGATTGTGATTGAACGCGTGGGTGAAATGTGGTTAAATATACCTTAAAAGAATGGAAATTTAATTTTAAAGATATATCAATTTATTTTGATTCAAAAAAGTCAACAGTTTGATCGCTAGACGCCAAAAACTGGAGACCGTTTGTAGACGGTCTTACCCGTTAGAGGGTTAAATGATTGTTAAAAAAAACTATTTGATATATTAATATTGCTGTATTAATATGGAAATTTAAAACTGAAACTTTAAATACATGAACATAAAACGCTTTTCAAATATGTCTATTGATTTTGTTGACTGTATACTTCTTAATTTGAGTCTTTCGTGATGGTCGATGCGAGATTCTAAAGTAATAATTGTGAAAATATATATAATGATAATGATATATAATAGTTTAGTTTTAACTAAAGGTGCGCCACTACCACCAATCTTAAAACGTAATATTTGTATAAAATTGTTTGAACTATAATTTATTTATTTATTAGGGTGTATTAAACTATATTATTACATTATATAGTTATAAAATATTATAATATAATATTATTATTATAACTCGTTAATTTGTGTGAAATGTTTACATCAAAGATTGTCGATGGTCGCATGAGCCTTGTGGCTTTTGGACACCAAATTGCCGACTGATGACAGGAATGGAGATGATATTCAGCCTTCAAATGCAAATACCAATCGAGCAGTAACTAATGAAGGCAGTAGAATGGACGAGGCAAACGAGATGAATTAACATCTGCAGGAGCGACACAATCAGAAGCATCCGCGCATAATTCAACTGCACGCACTGCTCCAAATCGTTCGCAGTGGCTAAGGGGCGCGCTAAACATATTGTAACGAAAATAGCTGGCAGGTGCGATATCCATCGCCCGCCAACACTATTTGTTATCGCCCGCCCGCCACCGCGATCGATAGGACACACTCGTGATCGCCCGACCGCCACATTCGCCGATCTCCTTTTTACAGTTATTCCGTTTTCAACAGCGAAGCCAACTTAACGTTTTCAGCAGCGAAGCCAACTTCACTTAGTTTTCGGCAACGCGCGTGTGATACTTGAACATTTTTGCTAAGCACTTGTTAATTGTGGCTACCACATTTGTGCGCTGTTCTATAAAAAAACAATAAAGGCCCGTGAGTGTGCGCGGTATAAATACACGCCGTATGAACACGGCTTTGTGAACATTTACTGTGTTTTATTGCCCCAATAGTTTGCTGGCCTGCGCAGTTTCTACTGCCCCAGCAACACCACCGATGTCTTTTTCCTGCGTGTGCGGAGCCCAACCTGGCAAGGATTGCCACCGCTCGGCCAACCCGTGGCGAGTCTACGGAGCCTAACAAGGCACCAAAAGGCAAATTTCGCTACAATATAATAAAAGAACGTAACATTCAAGCTGAGAAGCCTGCATTCAATGGGCAGCCGAGGCTGGCTACATTTACTGCGCTCAATGGGAACAAATCGGGGAATCCCAGCACAGAAAAAAGAGTAAATATAAGCAATAATTATTGTTTTATTGCTAATCAAGATCTGTGGATCTGTAGTTCATTCCAATATATGCTGTAAAATATATATATTTATTCACTATTTCATAATATAATAAAAGTTTTGCTATTTAAATATTGCTGTAAAAAACACAAATTTTTACTATGCATTACTGCACATACTGTTGTAAAAAATAAAATTATTAACCCTGTTATTATTAACATTATTAACAATATAATATGCTGAAAAATGAATACAATATGTCTATATTTATTATTTGCAATATATACATAAAATAATAAAACACAATACGATCGAACAGGTGCGCTCAAGACGCAAAAGGAATCCACTGTGCGAACGCAAAACTACGAATTACCGTGAGAACTTCCCAACAGCAAGCAAAGCGACAAAGACAGCAACATCACACAAAGGCCGAGCCACAGCCGAATTCTTCATACAAACACAAGCGAAACAGAAATTCCCAACAACTTTAACGAAGCTCAAACGTCAATGAACGTCGCAAGTTGATACCCTATTCATTCAATTGCTAAATTCTAGCGGCAGCGGAATATATGCAAATTAGAGAGGGTATCAACATCGCGACTCTTAATGTGCCCAGCATCGAAACACAAAACTGAAATTAGAATCAAAATAGCAATCGATGACTCATCATTGGGAACTGACAATGCGCATGGGACGGAGAACACGAATAAGTCCGTGCTCTCAGTTCAAATGTCGGCAGTCGACTGACGTGCGTTTGGAGTGCGTTCGTAGCGAGCTCGCTTGCAACCATTTCTATACAGCTTTAAGGGGCTGTTCGGTTGCGTGTTCGACTCGCACAAGTTGCATGTTGCCGGGACGCGATCATTGAGATTTTTGTGAGGCGCTATGTATTGAGTTGTTATGAATAAGGCGAGAGGGGGAGGAGATGTTTGCAGCTTTAATGCAAAACAATAAGTGATTTTTATTTGGAAACAGTGTTGCCAACACATCTTAAAAAAAAGGAGAGATGAGCCACGAAAAAAGGACACAAAACGGACAGATGTTTTTTAAAAGGGCAAAAAAAAAGGACAGATTATATTTTATTAAATACAACTCAATACATAGCGCCTCAAACAGCCAAAAAAAGTGGTTTCACACATGATCATTGTTTCACAAATATCTCGACGATCGCGTCCCGGCAACATGCAACTTGTGCGAATCGAACACGCCACCGATCAGCCGCCTTGAAGCTGTATACAAATGGTTGCAAGCGAGCTCGCTACGAACGCACTCCAAACGCACGTCAGTCGGCTGCCGACCTTCGAACTAAGAGCACGGACTTATTCGTGTTCTCCGTCCCATGCGCTCGTGTCAGTTTGCTATGCTGGCCAGTGACTTCGATTTTGATTCTCGTTTCAATTTTTTATTTTGAGGCTGAGCTTTGGCGCTCAGCGCACATTGAGAGTCGCGATGTTGATACCCTCTCTAATTTGCATATATTCCGCTGCCGCTAGAATTTAGCAATTGAATGAATAGGGTATCAACTTGCGACGTTCATTGACGTTTGGGTTTTGTTAAAGTTGTTGTTGGGAATTTCTGTTTCGCTTGTGTTTGTATGAAGAGTTCGGCTGTGGCTCGGCCTTTAAGTGATGTTGCTGTCTTTGTCGCTTTGCTTGCTGTTGGGAAGTTCTCACGGTAGTTCGTAGTTTTGCGTTAGCACTGTGGATTCCTTTTGCGTGTTAAGCGCACCTGTTCGATGGTATTGTGTTTGATTATTTTATGTACATATATATTGAAAATAATATATTTAAATAATGTATATACATAATTATTATTTTATTTTTTACAACAGTGTGTGCAGTAATGCATATAAAACATTTTTTTTAAAGCAATCTTTAAATGTCAAAATTCATAATATAATAAATTATAAAATAAATATATATATTTTTTATGTTTTAAATTTTACAACTGTAAAGCGACGTATAATTCGATAACTGAATGTGAGAAATTCAGGCTCAACGTCTAGCAATGGGAGATTTGTTTAATGGAAAAATTATGGCAGTGGTCAGATAGTACTATTTCGAATGCCGCCAAGAACATTCTCATCAGTGACCTTAGAAACGAAAATTGTCAAATTTAACTGCATTCATCAAGAGATCTTCATCTGAACATTTCTAAGAAACTATTTTTCGAGTCCATACTTAAATCTTCAAACAAAGAAAAGTCATCCATTGATCATTATGTATTATGTGGTTATGCATTAACCACATTCTGGATGCATAAATCTATTGCCTTATATAGATAAAGTCGGCTATTTCGCATTTAAATGATCGACAATATGGATACACTCGAGTGTTTGCTCGTTAGAGGTTCTATGGGAGCTATAGGTTATAGTCAGCCGATGTGGCCAATTTTTTTATAATATATTTAAATTATTTTTTAGATTTTTTGTGAAAATTTCATAACGATATCTCTACTAGAAGTATTTATGTCCGCGATTGTGCACTCGCAAGCAGCGCAGGCAGCGCAGGCAGCGCAGTCGTGATTTTTTACGCTCAGCCCGGCAAGACCGTCTGTAGACGGTCAAAAGTTTTTTCCACCTGGCGGGCGTTCTAATCAATATTTTGGGATGAAATTAAAAACTTAAGCTTTTGTAGACAATATTTACCACAAAAAAAAAATCCTATCTTCGTACGACCATTATTTCAAGTTAAATTCGTTAAAATTTCTTCGCCATCGGCGTCATCATCCTCGTCACTTTCAGCATTGTTGGGCAAAACTACTTCCAAAATGTCGTCATCTGTCAGCATTCCGGATACAGCAACGTCATTGTCAACATTAATGTAATCCTCGAAAGAACTCGCATTTTCAGATCTACTACACATAGTAGCCCAAAGATAATCAATGTTTATTTGACTGTCTTTTATTAAATTATCGTTATTTATTTTACGGAAACCACAAGCACGGAAGCAGTTTTGAATGCAAGTTATGCTAATCTTTTTCCAAGCTTTATAAGCAATCTGTACAGCCGTTAAAATTGTGCAATTAAACTTGGTTTTTTCGTCAATACTATTCAAAAGATTAATTACCATTTCTTTGCGGTATAATATCTTTTATAATACCCATGTCAAGGGGTTGCCGCTTGCCGTACAATTGTCTATGAATAACAATATCATCCGATTGTCAACTGCCATGGTGTCATTTAATATTTGAAGCCATTCATTAAATATGGTTGTTGTCATCCAAGCCTTGTTGTATCGATAATGCACTGGAATGCTGCAAATGTTCTTAAAGCACCTTGGCTTTGCTGGCTTGCCGATTAGTAGGGGCTTACGTTTTTCGGTGCCCTCCATGTTAACTGCAAATAATAGGGTCACTTTTTCTTTACTGTGCTTACCTCCATGGCATTTTTCATTTTTGAAACACTAGGTTTGATCTGGCAAACATTTGTAGAATAACCCAGTTTCATCTGCATTAAAAATGTCCTTATCATCGTAAACTTTTATCAGATCACTTAACTTTTCCTTCCATTCAGAACATACGTCATCATCAACAGAAGAACTTTCGCCGCACATTTTTATACCCTGTGCCCATTTGAAAAATGGGAAAACAGGGTTAATAACTTTGTGCGAATGTATGTAACAGACAAAAGGAGGCGTGGTAGACCCCACAAAGTATATATATTCTTGATCAGGATGACGAGCTGAGTCGATATAGCCATGTCCGTCTGTCTGTCCGTCTGTCCGTCTGTTTGAACGCGTCGATCTCAGCAACTATAAGAGCTAGAAAAGCCGTTTTGGTCATTTCTGAAAGGTGTATACCATACGCAGATCAAGTTTACTTCAAATCTTGGATGCCAGCCCCCTTCCGCCCACAACGATCATAAAAAGAATTAATTCGCCAATTTAAGAGACACAAATCGAGTTATATAAATTTTGTTTTCAGTTTTTTATAGGTCTACATCAGGCGCAGATAAGGCTTTTTTCAAATTTTGGATGCCACGCCCCTTTTACGCCCTAATTCATAAAAACTGAATAACAAGCGTAATATTGAACATAGAACGTTGTTATTCGGTATATATACTCTCTTCTATTATATTAAACTTTCCTGAGAAGCGCATTAAAATCGATCAATAAACACAGGAGTTATAGGCGAAACAATATTGCAGGTGTTGCCTCGCTCGCTCACTAGCAGCGCGGCCAATTAAGCGGCACATATAGGAAACGTAGCAAAGACAGCATTGCTGCTACGCTGCATATGACAGTTTTATAATATTTTGTTTTTAATATATTTAACTATCTTGAAAATCGCATTTAAATCGTTTAATAAACAAAATATAAATAAAGTAAATTCTGGTTATGTATGTTTTTGTTATTGTTGTTGTTGGAAAGTATTTAAGGAACAAATGGTTAAAATGTTTTTAAATTGACAAAAATAATTGGTATTATTCATTTTTACATAACAGGAGTGATTTTGAAAACAAATGACAGATCATGATGCTTCTGTTTGAGAAGCTGTTTAAAAAAAAATGCCCTAAAAAACGTCAAAATGACAAAAAAATGTGTTTTCGCGACTTCGCATTCGAATTTTTTGAAAACTATAATAGATTATTATAGATATTTTCAAATCTGTTAAATTTTAATATTTCTTAATGTTAAAAATATCATTTTTAAGAAATTTCAATTTTTTGTCCGCGGTGGACCTTTCTGTGGAAATGCCCATATACAAATTTTTTTTGTAGTAACAACAAATATAATTATTAAATTGCTTGCCGCTTGCTTTGGCTAATTCTTGTTAGTAGTTATAAATTTTGGTACTAATTATAAACTTGCAGATTTCACTTCTATGGGCGAACTTATCGAAGATTTTGGCAAAAGTCTTTTAGTTACTTGGTACTAAATATTTATTTAAACTTTTGCATATATTAATAACAATAAACGTAATTTAATTTCTTTGCGTGTCGAGAAGAGATGCCTGTGATCAGCAAGCGAGTCCGTGAGCGAGAGAGTGAGTAAGATGAGAGAGAGAGTACGATGAGCGGGTGATGTGAGTACATTATCGATACTCGCTATCGACTATCGATGGCAGTTGATGTGCTCTGTTGCGAGATGAGGCATCATAGAACCAATTGGTGCGAGGAAAGGCACCACAGTCTCATAATGCACATTGCAAATTTCAAAAAACTCATCTGATGGATTTTTAAGGCACAATCTATCTTCGGTAAAATACTTTGCATATATGAGGTCTTCTGTGTAGTGACTTATTATGTATTCCATTTGATTCAAAGTACTATCACAGCTGTCGCAATAGAATTTTTTTTGCTATTACATACCCATCGAAATATCTTCGAGAAACAAGTTCTCCGATGGGTACATTTTGAGAGCACGAGTCTTCTTTCGGGAGGTCGTTGTCTGCAATTTCTTCCTGATTATCAATTGTGGAATATTTCTCATCGCATATTGGCGAATCCGGGTCGCATATCCAATTTAGCCCTAGGTCCTGGTCATCATTTTCTTCGCAATTTGTTCCTCTTAATTAAGATTTTGTTACAATTTTCATGGACATCAATCTAGCCGTTAAATATTGCATCTCGCGAACTATAGTATTTGTATTGTTTCCAAGTTTGGAACACAGACCTGCAAAGAAATTTTCAATACTGTCCTGGTTAAATCGGGTCAAACGTACGTATTGAACCCTTTCATCATTTAACAGATCATCTAATGATCATTATAATGTTGCGCAAAGTTATTTTCAACCCGTCGTGGCAAAAGTTTTGGGCATAAACGTGAATTTGGTTTATGTAGGATTGAAGCTTTACCAATAGCTCTCTTTTTTCTACATTTAATGGACTTTTGTGACTTGCTGTAAATGACCTACAGTTCAAAATATCAAAGCCATCATTAAGCGACATAATTAAATCTGCTGTCGCTAACGCAATATTCATATCCTTGTGGGATAATTTCTTAGGCTCTTGAAGAGATGTACATAATCGTACACGAGGTAAATTTTTTTGCCTTTTGAATCAATATAAATTTGTTTACCTCTATTGGAAAGTGCTAGAAAAACACTTCTATTTGCAGCACCTTGGTCTGACACAATTGCTCTTACGTTTAAGCTTAATTGTGTTAGAACATCAATATTTTCTAAAAGGAAGTTTTTCAAATTGGATGCAGTTCTTTGACCATTTGTGCAATAATAGGAAAATATGTATTTCCAAGGTTTAACAATTCCTTTTATTCGAAATAAAAAAACAGAAATGTATTTGCTATAGCTGCTTCACGATGTCCATTTCCATAATCGACGTATCCATCTATTTGATCCGTTATGCTATTATATTCAAGATCAGATCGACCGTGCATTTCATCAAAAACAATTACGCAATTTCGATCTTTATCTGATATCTCGTTCACATGTTTAGCGATATTTTTGCAGACAATTTCATTAAGTCCTGGAGGTATGCTTCTAATGGGACTCCAATTTAGTAAAGTTCTTGGGTGAGGAAGATTGAAGGAAAAAGCAGATCGCATAAAACTATATCCTTTAGATGATCTGTAATTTATGTTCATGCAGATATTCTTTTGCTCTACACTATACTGCTTAGGACGAGTTTTCTTCAACAGTAGCTCCGCAAATACAATTGATTCGTCGTTTATGCTTTGGGAAAGTTTTTCAGTATCGTGAATGTTGGCGTACTCTAAGGCCCATTCGTCGTTTATCGATTTTATTTGGAAAATTTTTCCTTTTGTATTACATCATATTGGCCCTTCAACTTTTCATATTTGTTTTTAGTGTCAAAATACAAAGTTCGCCTGTGCACTTCATTTCGATAGAATAACTCGCAACGGGAGCAACTCACTTCTTTGTCATCTGCGTCTGCCTCATTTAACTCGGGCGTAATACATAAGATTTTATTCTGCTCAGTGGAATCTATTGAAGAGGATCGCTTTTCGCTCGACTGACTCTACTTGCTGAGAATTATTGATCTCTGTAGCCGCGGAAATATTACATTGTACAATGTTTTCAATTCCCATAATTGGTCGTGCATTTTTTTCAACCTTTGCTTGTTGACGTCCGATTGATGAAAATGCTTATTGCAGATAAATAGTGTGGCGTTTTTACTTAATTTCGGTTTAATATCTGCAAAAGACATCCATTCTGGTTTCTTTTCTTTTGGGACGATATGCAATACTGACGGTGCACAGTGGTCCGCTCCATACGACAAAAATAAAAAAACGAAATCAAAAATTTAAGTTTTTAGCAATGCCAATCATCTTTTAAATAAATTATCTTTACGAAACAATGGTTATTTTGTAGTGTGACCGCCAAAGTTAGACTACGTGTGACTCTATTCATTGAGCCTACATTTACAGTACCAGAGTTTACCAGAAATATAGAGTTACAAAAAATTTTTATTAAAATCGATATTGTTTTTAAAAGTATTAACTATGATTTGAAAGATTCACCAAATTGTAAATTGTCGTATATCGTCTAAAACAAATCAAAAACTAAAGGACCCTTTTGAGAGTGTTTTTCGTGTTACTTCTGTTCATTCCCTTAAACATTTAGTTGTGACTCCGATCGAGTCCGATGATCATATATACAACAGTTCTTTATAAATATTAATAGAATATTGTGTTTTTTAGTTTCTGCATTTTACAAAAATACAGGAGCCAAAGTTTTTAACTTATAGATTTGTAATTTTGCATATACATGGCCCATAAAATTCTCTATCAACGGTGTAAATTGTTTTACAATCGAATAAGGAACTGCGATGATATGCAATAAAAATTTGGTCGACTGGGCCAAAATGAGTAAAATCTAACTTAACAGTTTTTTACTGTCGGGAGCGCCCGACTGTTGTTTTTATTTTTGAATTATGTATTGGTATTTTAAATTAATAATATTTTAATATTAAAGCTAAGTTTTCTTGAAAAATGAGGCATATAAAAAAATTTGCTCCGATCGTTCCTATGGGAGCTATAGGATATAGTCGGCCGATGTGGCCAATTTTTTTATAACAAAATATTTTAGTAGATTTTTGGTTAAAATTTCATAACGATATCTCAACTATAACTATTTATGTCACATACTTCCATACAAGCCGGACCACTGTGCGGTGGGCGGCTGTATTTGCATCCGACAATGCAGCAAAATCTTTTACGCACGGCAAAAGAATTTTTATGCGCTGGCTCATTGTCATGACTTGTAATTAATTAATTTTCTTTATATCTACGCTCAAAATAATACATTTTTATACCCTGTACCCATTGAAAAATGGGAAATACAGGGTTATTAACTTTGTCAGAATGCATGTAACAGGCAGAAGGAGGCGTGGTAGACCCCACAAAGTATATATATTCTTGATCAGGAGGACGAGCCGAGTTGATTTAGCCCTGTCTGTCTGTCTGTCCGTCTGTATGAACGCGTCGATCTCAGCAACTAAAAGAGCTAGAGCAGCCGTTTTGGTCATTTTAGAAAGGTGTATACCATACGCAGAACAAGTTTATTTCAAATTTTGGATACCACGCCCCTATCGCGAACAATGGCCATAAATATAATACATTGATTAATTTAAACGCTCCGATCGCAGCAACTATAATAGCTAGAGCAGCCGTTTTGGTCAATTTTGAAAGGTGTGTACCATACGCAGAACAAGTTTATTCCAAATTTTGGATGCCACGCCCCTACCGCGAACAATGGCCTTAAATACAATACATTGACAAATTTAAGACATATAAATCTATCTCAATAAATTCTTTCTTCTACGAACTGTGGAGATGATTAATATCTACCAATTTTGCAAATTTCAATTATATCGGTCCACTATTAAAAGAATTATGATTAATTAATGATTTTTTTTTTGTAAATTGAATTTTGATGTATATGTAAGTAGTAGAAGGCTATGCTACATATAATAATATCCCGATATACCATTGCCCTCCTAGTGGTGTTCCCTGGGTATCGATTATATTTATTAATCGTTAGCGGATTCGAGCGGCGAAATAATATAAATAAAATATTTTTATTCAACATAGAAAGTTGGTATTCGGAATATAAATTGAAATAGATTCAAAATATATTTTAAATAGAATACTGTATTAGCAAGGCTGATCTTTGGTACAGGGTATAAGACAGTCGGGCTTGCCCGACTGTCATGTCTTGCGGGCGATAGCCCGAAATTATTATACCCTGTGCCCATTTGAAAATTGGGAAAAACAGGGTTAATAACTTTGTGCGAATATATGTAACAGGCAGAAGGAAGCGTGGCAGACCCCACAAACTATATATATATTCTTGATCAGGGTGAAGAGCTGAGTCGATATAGCCATGTCTGTCTGTCTGTCCGTTTGTATGAACGCGTCGATTTCGGAAACTACAAAAACTAGAGCAGCCAGTTTTGACATGTAGGTAGATAAATAACGTACGCAGATCCAGTTTATTTCAAATCTTGGATGCCACGCCCCTGTCGCCTACCATGAATGAAATAAAATACATTCGCCAATTGAAGAGAAGTTTGTAGGTCTATATCATACGCAGATGAGACTCTGTTTAAATTTTAGATGCCACGCCCCCTTTACGTCTTTTTTTTTTTTTTTTTGTGAAAATATAAAAATTTATTTACTTTATTTTATGGTATACTATTACTGTTATGTGTAGTAATTTATACCATAGTGATGTGTAATATTTCAATTTATATATACAATTGTATATATTTACTCCTAAAAAATAGGGTTTTTACAAATATTAAGTTATAGTTATATTCGTCTGTTTGGTAAGTCAGTTGGGTGTATTCTTTTCAGTCTTCTCCTCATCGTTATGCCGTGGTTTCTTCTCGCTCGCAGGAGTCTTTTTGCTAGCTGGTTAGGGTGGTTTAAAAGTTTAATCCGATACCTTTACGTCTTAATCGAGAAAAACCGAATAACAAGCGTAATTTGAACGTAGAATGTTGTTATTTGGAATATATACTCTCTTTCATTATATTTAACTATCCTGAAAAGCGCATTGAAATCGGTTAATAAACACAGGAGTTATTAGCGAAACAATATTGCAGACGGCAACTCGCTCGCCCTCTAGCAGCGCTGCCGTTAAAGCTGGCACACATAACAAAGTAAGAAGAAGAATAATTGCTAGTACGTTTTGTATGACAGTTGTATATAATTATATTTAAAATATAGGGTACAGGGTATTCTACAGTCGGGCCCGGCCGACTGACCTGTCCCGTTCAAATATTTAAACCACTAAGCACTCAATACATAGAGGCGTCAAACAGCCAAAAAAGTGGTTTCACAAAAATCTCGACGATCGCGTCCCAGCAACATGCAACCTGTGCGAGTCGAACACGCAACCGAACAGCCGCCTTGAAAATGTATAGGAATGGTTGCAAGCCAGCTCGCTACGAACGCGCTTCAAACGCACGTCAGTCGACTGCCGACTTTTGAACTGAGAGCACGGACTTATTCGTGTTCTCCGCAAAATGCGCATTGCCAGTTCTCAATGATGAGTCATCGATTGCTACTTTGATTATAATTTCAGTTTTGTGTTTCGATGCTGGGCATTGGCGATCAGCGCACATTAAGAGTCGCGATGTTGATACCCTCTCTAATTTGCATATATTCCGCTGCCGCTAGAATTTAGCAATTGAATGAATAGGGTATCAACTTGCGACGTTCATTGACGTTTGGGCTTCGTCAAAGTTGTTGTTGGGAATTTTGGTTTCGCTTGTGTGAAGAGTTGCGAACTTCGGCTGTGGCTCGGCCTTTGTGCGATGTTGCTGTCTTTGTCGGCGGCTTTGCTTGCTGCAAAAAAAGTTCCCACGGTTGTTTGTAGATTCTTGTAGGTGCGTGTGCAGCATATGCACCTGTGTGTTTGCATATGCTAAAAACAACAAATATATTGTTATTTGTGTCCCAACAATATATTGAAGATGACGATGAGCAATGCAGCAACGAAGAGTATTTAAAAACAATTGAATTGGTGGAAACACTCCCAAATGTTTTGATCGGCAATATCCAAGTTTGTCGTTGTGCTGCACATACCGCGCAGTTATTTGCTCTTGACGTGTTGAAATCATGTGACATTCAAAAGTATTTGTTCAATTGTCGCAATATGACAAAATACATAAGAAAAACATCCAAAGGATATAAGGAAATTTTTGAACTAAGGAAATTAAAAATGCCGCAACTGGGTTGCCCAACCAGATGGGGTTCGACATACACCATGTTAAACAATTTATTGCAGTCTAAAGAACTTCTATGTAAAATCGAACCTTTACGAAACAAATCGGAAGAAGAAAATTTTAATTCGGACTCTGCTTTTTGGGATTTCATTGAAAGTTATTGTTTTGTTTTTAGTCCCTTGCAAAGGACAATACAAAAATGTCAAGAGGAACAACTGCATTAC
This sequence comes from Hypselothyrea guttata, assembly GCA_035045125.1. Taxonomy (NCBI): domain Eukaryota; kingdom Metazoa; phylum Arthropoda; class Insecta; order Diptera; family Drosophilidae; genus Hypselothyrea; species Hypselothyrea guttata. The sequence continues at coordinate 12,872 of JAWNNJ010002442.1, forward strand.
AGCAATTTTTACGTCCTATGGCTCAAGCTCAAAATTTCTATAGAAAATATTGTAAATGAAGGAAGTCATCAATTGACAAAAACAATTGGACAACTTTTTTATTTTTATTTATTTAACATTAGTAAATTTAGGTTTACAAAACTTAAATATACTAGGGGGGAGCAATGACGTCGGAGGCCTTCGGCTGTATATAACTAGACTTATAGGCTATGTTTATGTATATGTATGTATGCATTTTTATTTACAATTATTTATTACATAATTTTTTTTTTTTAAATATTATATAATAGATTTAAGTGTTTGAGGTAGTCGGTAATGGATTTAATGTTGTCTGATGTCGGGTGGGTTATGGCTATTGTTGGGGAATTTTGTTTGAAAAGTTTAAGTTTGAGTTGAGTTGTGGATGGGCATGAGGTTAGGATGTGGTCAAGTTTGAGAGGTTGGGAATTGCACAGTGGGCATGTTGGTAGGGTGTTTTGGTTTATATAATGGGCGTGGGTTAATTTGGTATGTCCTAATCTGAGTCTAATAAATTTTATTTCTGTAATACGGGAGAGTTGATTCTTTTTATTCAAGTATTGTGAGATATTTATTTTGGATGTATTAATATTTTGATACCAGGTGGAGGAATTTTCTATTGTTTTTGTTAGGTATTCGTTGTAGTATGTTTTAATGTATTTTTTTATGTCGCTGCTATTGTTGTTATTTGTGTAAATTAGTGGATATTGGAGTGCATCTTTAGCTGCAGAGTCTGCGAATTCATTGCCTTCGATGTTGATGTGGCTAGGAATCCAGATAAGGGAGAATTTAGGGTATAATCGTATTAATAGGTTGCGGATTTCGTTGGGATAGAAGGATTGGTTTGAAGGGTTTTTTATTGCATTTAGGGCTGAAAGGGAGTCGGAGCAGATAATATATCTGCCTCGATTTTGTTTAAAAATACGAATGGCTTCGTATATTGCTATTATTTCGGAGGAGAAAACTGTGGTAAAAGGGGGCAATATTCCAAATTTTATAAGCGAGTTTGTAGTTGTGATTGCGTATCCTGTTTGTCTATTTATTTGAGATCCGTCTGTATAGATAAATGTGGTGTTTTTACTGTGATCGGTTAAAAATTTTGCAAATTGTTTCCGAAAGATTTCTGGTGGGGTTGAATTTTTATTAAGTTGGCTTAGGGAGGTGTTAATTGCGTTGGTCCATGGGGGGGCTTTATGGGTAAGTTTCTTAGGGGGCTTGAGTAGGATGTCAAATGTTGAATGTATGGACAAGATTTTGTCTATGACTGAAGGTTTTTTTCGTTGGGTTGATGTTTTATGGTTTTTTATAAATTGGACAACTTATTTTAAATTCTATGGAAAAACGAACAAAGACATTGTTAAACAACAAATTCGTCGTTTCGTGTTTATTTTTGGATCCTCGTTTCCAGCATACATTGTCATCGCAGCAAAAAATTGATGCCATAGGTCATTTAAAATCAATATGGGATTGAATATATAATCTTAACCCTGCTGAAACCATATGCACTACGCCAAATTCACGCTCAAATCAACAAACCCAGTTTATTGATAAGTAAGATAAACTGCTGGATGAAATTTTAACACAAGGATGTTTAACAGAAGTCAACAGTACCATCGACGTATACACAAAAATTGAAAATTTTTCGAGGACTTGGGACAGATGTTTTAACTTTTTGGAAAGAAAAAGAGCACATCGAATGCGAATTATACGCCATAAGTAATGTTTGTTATGCCGTACCGCCAACTCAGGTAAATTCAAATTATTCAATTCATTGAAGTTTACATATTCATTAAATTGTTTTATAACAGGTGTCGATTGAACGAGCGTTTTCTACGTTACGTTATGTCCTTACTGACTACCGCAATCGCTTGAGCCAGGATATGCTGGAAAATATACTGCTGGTAAAATTAAATCCCAACTTTTTGGACCAAGCCATCGATACTTTGGATGTTTTTGAAAATGAAGACAATGAATAATTTATTAGTATTAAGAAAAATAAAAAAAAATGAAGACTTTTTTAATTTTAACTTTATCACATTACTGAATGTGAGAAATTCGGGCTCGACGTCTAGCAATGGGAGATTTTTTATCGAAAAACTAGCGTTCATATAGATTAAACCGTTGAGTTTAAAATGAACGCAACCAAAAATGAGCAATAGATGGAGACGGTAAAAACTTGGGGAAAACAGCTAGTCTTAGAAATAGTCAAATGAAGATCTCTTGATGAATGCAGTTAAGCGGCGGCTGGGCTCGGACAGGACTGGCGTTCTGGTTAAGGCATTCGCCTCACTAACCACAGGTTCATGGTTCGAACCTGACTTACGACTTACTCACATATACAGACAAGTTTGACATTTTTCATTTCTAAGGTCACTGATGAGAATGGTTGGCAACCGTTCGAAATAGTACTATCTGACCAAGCCAAATTTTTCGATTAAAAATCTCCCATTGCTAGACGTCGAGCCCGAATTTCTCACATTCAGTTATTGAATTATACGTCGGACAGTGGCTCAATCAGCGAATTTG
>JAWNNJ010002443.1:0-19337 GCA_035045125.1 Hypselothyrea guttata
TTGTGAACAATTAATTAAATAACCAATCGAAAAAATGTAGTTAAAAATCGCACAACATGAAATATATAATAAATATATAAAATACAGCTAAAATAATTACAATTAATATTTAATTAGAATTAAATAACTGAGCGAATTTTGTTCTTTACACAGATTTTTTTATTCACTTTTGGTTCTCTTTCTTATTAATTGAAGTGGCAACGCCGCGTGCGGCGGATGGGCAGCACTGCGCCCGTTGAGCACTGAAGCTCAACTGATGCCTGCCGCATGACCAAAAGCAGTTTCTTTGCCATTTTGTTTGTTGTTGTCGTTCTTTTTTCGTTTTTCGTTTTCGTTTTGTTCGCATTTCGTTTTCAATTTGGTCTTTATGTTTGTGTATCGTCGTAGATAACAGCCGTAGCATATTTACATACGTGTTTGTGTATCTTTTCATGTGTGTGTTTGTCTGTATGTGTGTATGTGTGTGTGGTGACGGTCACACTACATTTCTAGTGATTATTCGAGTACTTGTGCTCTCTGCTTTGCTTTGTTTTTCTTTTTTCCTTTTTCCTTTTTCTGTTTTTTTTTTTTTTTTTGGCTCTCATTCGCATTTGCGTTCACTTTGCTTGTGCATTTGATTAGCACCAAATTGGGACAGCAGCTGTTGCTGCTCGTTTGTCGTCAGCCAGGCTAACAACAATTGCTCCGCAGTGTGACCGTACCTTGACGCCCCCTCTCCCCCACGCCCCCTCCCCCACGACTTGTGTCATGAATTCATGAATATTTCAGTGTTGCGTAGCTGCCAGGAAGCGCTTGGCTTTTGCACACATTTCGGCTTGGATTTCATCAGTGATGAGCAGCTTCTGTAATTTGCACAAGTTGAATTTATTATAGTTATTTTAATTAATTTATTTAATTGACAATTAAGTCCAGTCATCCAAGAACAATGCAATTACAAAATAAAATAGGGAGAGAAAGAAAGTATTTTAATTAAAAATTATATTAAAGATATTTCGGGGTAAAATTGAAATCTAATTAAAATATAGTATAAGTGGATAGACCAAATGTTTTTACATTATTTCACAATTGCAATTAAATTAAATTATTTTCCTTTTTACGTATATTTCCATATGTTGTTTATGTAGAATTTGTCTACTGTACGTGTTCTACACTTATTAAATTAAATTAAAAAAAAATACATTAAAAAAATTTAATTCTGCAAAAAAAACAACACTAACTATATAACTTAAATATGGGAAATTTTTATTTTAAAGTAAGCATAACAAAAATACGATAAATTTTAATAAGCAATATTGTGAAGAGTAACCAAATTAAAATACAAATAGCTAGCTATATAAAATATACACTAAAAAGTAGTTTTAAATAAAAACAAAAATTTAATAAAAACATATTATTAATTGCTTAGTTATAAATTTTCAAAAAGATTTGTGATAAGCATAAATAGAACTCGAAAAACCCGCTAAATTGGCAACGCTGCTCACGACGCTTTGCCATCTCTGCATGAAATTTAGTTTCAACTTTTGTGGCAGCTTATGAAAAATTGATAACCCAATGACTAACGCAGTCCACACGCTCTGCTAACGCACATTTGTCGCCACAGATTATATATATATATATTTACTTATATATATACATGTATGTGTATGTATGTGAGTGTGAGCCAACGCCAATACAGTGCTGCCCTCTGCCGTTTGCAATTAGCACCTTAATAGAATACATTAAGCTTAACCGAACGACAATCTGGCAGCCGGTTAACGTTACGCGACGTTGGTGAACAGCGTTGCCAGATTGGTCAGTTTCAGAACTCTATCTAAGCTCATAAAAAAAAAAATTAAAATATATGTACATTTTTATATTGATTTAATTTTTTATATTTATATTGATTTGATTTTTTTTTAATTATTTTTTTTATTAATTAAATTTGGATATTTCTGGCAACGCTGCTGGTGACGCCACGCTACGCTACAACAATGACAATAATACTATCAACAACAATAACAAGAGATCACTTGACTGGCGTCTTGGCAATCGCACACAGATACACACACATACACAGCTACATATATATGTGTATGTATTTGTGTGCGTGTGCGAGCCACGCACTTTGAATGTATCGTTGTTGTTGTTGTTGTTGGTTTTTTCTACCTGTCGCTTGTGGCCTGGCGTTGCCAGACGTTGTGCAGCCAAAACAAGCTTGTTTCGCTGCCTGAGAATAACAAGAACAACGCCAAGAAATCATTTAGAACACGCCAAACGAGTTTCTGCATTTGTGGAGCCTGATCTGTGGCAGGCGGAGCAGGGCGGGGCAGGCGGCAACTTGCTTAAAAAGGATATAAAACAAACAAACTGACAAACCAAATGAGGACACACACACACACATGCACATATCTACACACACATTAATGCATAGAACAAAGCGTTTATAGATTTTTTCGATACGAAGTCGGTGCCGCCACAGCTGAGATTTCTAGGGTTGTCGCAAATATATCCAAATATCAACAACATTTATATCGGGATTTGCAAAAAAAATTTATTTATTTTAGTTATTAATTTAAAGAAAAGTCGTTATCGAAAGAAATACAGTAGAATCCGGTTATAGCGACATTCAAGGGACCGACGATTTTACGTCGTTATATCCGGCAGACGCACTATCCGAAAGGAGCAAAAAAAAATATTTTTTTTTATATTATGGATGCCATGTTCGTAATAGGTTTTAAAATAAAACAAATTAATTTTTTAATCAAAACAAAAAATTTAATACAGTAGAATCCGGTTATAGCGACTTTCAAGGGACCGACGTCGTTATATCCGGAAGACAAAATCCATGATTTTGTTTCTTTTTCGTATTAAAAAAACACAAAATCCATGATTTTGTTTGCTTCTTTTAGCATTGTTAAAGAAATCAAATTTTCCTCTTTAAAGTTTTTTTTTTGTTCGGCACGTCGCAATATCCGGTTGAATTGAAATGAAAAATTGAATTGAAATTGAAAAATCTCGTCGTTATAAGCGGTTTGTCGCTAAAAGCGGAGTCGTTATAAGCGGAGGCCGTTTCATATAAGTTTGTATGGGGACCAACCAAACCATCGAGTTTTCGTCGCAATAACCGGACGGACGCTATAAGCGGCGTCGTTATAACCGGATTCTACTGTAATTTGTTTTTGTCAAATAATCAGTAGGATGATGGTATGAACAACCTATAAATTCGAAACAATGCTAAGTTTAGTTAGTTTTCGCTTAGTCATAAGCCACTATGCCCCTAGTAAAAGACTGTCCGATTAGTCAATGAGTAACTGTATACTATGTCGAAATACGAATTTTGGACCCTATACTTTAAAATAGTAGAATGGTTCTATTAACTTAGTGAGAACGAAAAGTGTGTGTAACACCCAAAATAAGGCGTGGTAGATTAATAATTTTTCTATCTTCCGCGGAAATCATTTATAGACTTATAAAACTCGCATGAAAAATTTGGTATTTCTCATACAAAGATTTTATATACATACAGTAGAATCCGGTTATAGCTACATTCAAGGGACCGACGATTTTACGTCGTTATTTGCGGAAGACGCACTATCCGAAAGGAGCAAACAAAATATTTTTTTTATTTTATGGATGCCATGTTCGTAATAGGTTTTAAAATAAAACAAATTAATTTTTTAATCAAAAAAAAAAATTTAATACAGTAGAATCCGGTTATAGCGACTTTCAAGGGACCGACGATTTTACGTCGTTATATCCGGAAGACAAAATCCATGATTTTGTTTCTTTTTCGTATTGAAAAAACACAAAATCCATGATTTTGTTTGCTTCTTTTAGCATTGTTATATAAATCAAATTTTCCTCTTTAAAGTTTTTTTTTTTGTTCGGCACGTCGCAATATCCGGTTGAATTGTGAAAAATCTCGTCGGTATAAGCGGTTTGACGCTAAAAGCGGAGACGTTCTAAGCGGAGGCCCTTTCATATAAGTTTGTATGGGGACCAACCAAACCATCGAGTTTTCGTCGCAATAACCGGACGGACGCTATAAGCGGCGTCGTTATAACCGGATTCTACTGAACTTGTTTCTAATTCTAAAACATTTGTTTCAAACCAGAAAATATCATCGATACGTTTTATTTAAAATAAGCGACAACCCTAGAATTTTTACAGCTTTACAGCACTGGCAGAAATTCGAAAATAACTCAAAGCAGGAGACATACACATACATACATATATACACATGCATATACAAACGCAACAGTCGAGTTTCGCTTACCACCCGCCAGCCGGCGCTGCAACGCACACACACACACACACATACGCATGCACATACCAATTTACATACACATATGCATAAACATATTTAAAGTGCAAGGCCGGTGCATGCGCAGAGTAAGGAGTACAGCAACAGGAGCTCAACACGACAACGCAATTCCCATTGCCCTTTAGTAAAGTGCGTGCAAACGCTGCCCCTCCCACCTGCCTTCCTGCCCCCCACCCGCCACCCGCCACGCTGACCAACCGGGTTGCTTGTTGTTTAGCTTTTGCCGCCGAAAATGTCAGAAAAACAAAATACGACCATGAGTTCGTCAGTGAAGCAGAGGGGGGAACAGTGGAGAAGAGAGAGGCGTCCGCAGCCAAGCAACTTCCGCTTCCATGCTTCGCCTTCAGCGGCAAGCGAGCGAATGAAAACGAAATGATAGAAACGATGTTGGGGCGAACCCCAAGAGAGAGAGATGGCATGTGTGTGTGTGTGTGAAGGTGTGTGTCAGCTGCTGCTGTGTTGAGCAGCGCGAGCGTTGGCTGCGCCGTGGTAAATAGAGCGAATGTTGGCTGCGATGTGGTGAATAGAGCGAGAGTTGGCTGCGCTGTGGTAAATTTAGCTTGTGTTGGCTCGGCTGCGGTGAATAGAGCGCATATGCTGATTTATTTGCGGGCATCAACAGTCAGTGTTGACAAGTACGCCTTTTTCTAGTCAAAACAGCTTTTTTCCAAAATTATAGACATTTTCTACAGCTCTTTCTTATTTTTAGGATTTCTTTTGCCGTATTCCCTCACCATCTTTATTAATCTGCTCCGATTTGCTCTACTCTATTTACAGCGCGAGCGCAAACAGCGCAAACTTTACCTTGACGAGTGGTCGCTGGGGGACGATGATGCGGAAGGGGCGCGTGGTTTCAGTGTTGCCGAGAAGCTCGAATCCTCCAAGTTCGCGCAGGCCGGCATGGTGCGGGAGATGCGGGGCAGCGATCTGACAGTGGCGTACGTATCACCTCAATTCACCTCTTATTACTCACCACTGCTATTAGATTTATATTGGCGGGGAATTTGCACCTAATTAACGATATATCAAAATTAACTGACCGTTAAACTAATTATGGCAGGTTAATGACTTTATTATTATTTTTCTTTTTATTAGTCATTACTGTGTTTATATGTTTATAATGTAATTGATATTAAAACACTTTCGGAAACCATATAAAATATAATTGAAAAAATAAAATGGATCTATGTTAATGCAAAGAGAAGATTTGTGTTACACCCAGAAGGAAGCGTGGCAGACTCCCCAAAGTACATATATTTGTATATTTTTGAAGACAAACTAAGTCGATATAGCCCTGTCCGTCTGTCTGTCCTATCGTATGAACTCCCAAATCTCAACAACTATAAGAGCTGGAGAGACCATATTTGGTATTTAGGTTCTCCTATTTAATAAGAAACTAGTTTTATATTTTGGATATCCCTCCTAAAGTAAAGGGTCTCCTATTGTCGCTTACGTCCGAATGTAGCCTCTACCCCGTCCGAATTGTATTAAATAAATCGTTAAAAATGCAAATTTAAACATTTCCCTCTAACTTTCTGTCATCCCTATAGCTTTCTGCAACAGCATGGCTTCAATATACCCTTACTATTTCGGGAGAAGAGTGGTCTGGGTTTACGCATGCCCGATCCCAACGAGTTCACGGTGAACGATGTGCGTTTATGCGTTGGATCGCGACGTCTCTTGGACGTCATGGACGTGAACACCCAGAAGAATCTGCAGATGACGATGAAGGAGTGGCAACAGTACTACGACAGTCCCCAAAAGGATCGTCTATTGAACGTAATATCCTTGGAATTCTCCCACACACGTCTCGATCACTTTGTGCAGAGTCCAGAGATTGTGCGACAAATCGATTGGGTCGATGTGGTGTGGCCCAAACAATTGAAGGATGCCCAAAAGGAGGGCACCAATCTGCTGGGCGGCATGATGTATCCCAAGGTGCAGAAATACTGTCTGATGTCCGTCAAGAATTGCTATACCGATTTCCATATTGATTTCGGGGGCACCTCCGTCTGGTATCACATACTGAAGGGCAGCAAGGTCTTCTGGCTGATACCGCCCACCGATCGCAACCTGCAGCTCTACGAGAAATGGGTATTATCTGGTAAACAGGCGGACGTCTTTTTTGGTGATACGGTGGAGAAATGTGCACGTGTCTATTTGACGGCTGGCAATACATTCTTTATACCCACCGGTTGGATTCACGCCGTCTACACGCCCACCCAATCCCTAGTTTTTGGCGGGAATTTTCTGCACTCCTTTGGCATTGTGAAGCAACTGAAGACGGCCAGCGTGGAGGACAACACCAAGGTGCCCCAAAAGTTTCGCTATCCCTTTTTTACCGAGATGTTGTGGTATGTCCTAGCACGCTATGTCTACACGCTATTGGGACACTCGCATCTGGATGGTGAACCCTCCGCTAGTGAGGCGGAGATGTCGGCACGTCCACACACCCATCTGACCCATTACGAGCTGTTTGGGTTGAAGGAGATTGTAATGTATCTGTACGATCTGCCGCCGCAGAAGAAGAATGTGCCTAGTCTGGTGCTGGATCCGGTGGCGCTGATCAAGGATGTGCGCACGCTGGTCGAACGGCATTGCAAGGATCAGCAGGACATGGCCGTAACGGGCATGTCGGTGCTGCGTCCGGCTGCCGAGGAGGATGCAACGTTTCAGCTCTACGATCGCACGCGTGTCAAGCAGGAGATCAAGCAGGAGATAGCGCGCAAGAATGCGGAGGTAATCAGGGAACAGCAACAGCTGGAGGCAGCCAGAGAAGCCGAATCCAGCGAGGCAGTTGCTCAGAGCAACCACAACAACAGCAGCAACAGCAACAGCAACAACAATTGCAGCTCTGGCGTCGAGTACAGCAATGGCATCATCAAGAAGGAGCAGCTGGAGAACGGCAGCATTTCACAGCCGGAGGCGACCTTTGTGCTGCCCACGGACACGCTCAAGTATCGGCCGCCAAAGAAGATGCATCTGGCCAATGCTGTGGCAGCTGCCGCCAGCAGCAGCAGCAGCAGCGGCAGCAGCAACAACATCTCCAACAGCAACAGCAACACCATTGTCAGCAGCAGCAACAGTCCACCAAATGTCAGCAATGCCGTCAGCGTCATAGCCAGCTGCTCCTCCAGCTATGTGGATGCCACAGGTGGCAGCAACACCAACCTGGACAATTGCCCCTCGCCCGGTGAGGCAGCGGCCAAGTTGTCGCCACATCTAACGGGCACGGGGCAGCCGAGACGCCGCCGCACACGTTGCAAGAACTGCGCCGCCTGTCAGCGCTCCGATTGCGGCACCTGCCCCTTCTGCATGGACATGGTGAAGTTCGGCGGACCCGGACGTGCCAAGCAGACCTGCATGATGCGGCAATGCCTCTCGCCCATGCTGCCAGTCACAGCGCAGTGTGTCTACTGCCACCTGGACGGCTGGCGACAGACGCCGGTGTCGCCACAGACCAAACAACTGGCCTCCCTCGAGGGTCCCTCTGCTCTGATGGAGTGCTCCGTTTGCTACGAGATCGCACATCCAGATTGCGCGCTCTCCCAGTTGGACGGCACTGAGGACGCCGCCGATGCCAAGGGCATTGTCAACGAGGATCTGCCCAACAGCTGGGAGTGTCCCAGCTGCTGTCGTTCCGGCAAGAATTACGACTACAAAGTGAGTGACAATTATGATCTTATTGGATGTACGAATTAGTTGGGTTTGTTTTTTTTTTAAAGGTGTTGTAACTCTTATCGGTATTGACTTAGAATATTGATGTTCGGGTGTTTTAGAAAGGTTCCAAATCTCTTGCTCAGCTAATGAGAGTCGAAGCGAAAGTAATGCTTAAGTAAGGAAGTGAAAAAGGTATAGGGCGTTTATTTGATACTATGCACGTATACTCACTAGCTCAGAAGACTGCCAACCGAATTTTTTCTAATAGGATAAACTACAGCAGACACATAATTTAAGAGAGAGAGATCAAAAAATCGGCCTAAGTTGAGCGAGAACCAACCCGAATCGAAACGATGTTCAAGCGGTCTTCGTAAGACTTGTGTGTTGTGACTTGTTAGTGAGGAGCTGCTTTTTTTGGGATATCCAGCACAAGTGGTACCGATTATTGTAATCTCTTCTCAAAGGTCATGCTCTATAACGCATGAGATCCAGGGGTATTTTGTATTATAAGCTTCAAAAACGCAATTTCGCAAGTTCGTACCAGATGAAAGTATAACCTTCAATTAAATAACTTAATTAGAATACTTTGAGATAAGTGATCGGAAGAGATTGAAAAGAGATGATACGGTTTTTATTACGCCTAAAAAAAAGCGACCCTTATTTCAAATGGTTGTCGAAATTATTTGGAAACATCCTTTGTTTCGCCTGCGCTATAATCTAGAAATATCGCTTTTTCGGATTAGTGGGTTTTCCGACATATTCACCACGATTTGGCAGTTCAGCGGGGAAGTAGGTTTCTAGGGTACTAGACAAGATTACCGACAAAATCAAACAGTTTTTCGCGATAAACCATTCAAATTCATGGGTTGAAGGTATATGAATTTATAAACAATATTATTGATTAGGGAAAATATCCTATCGAGTGCAAAAACAGATCGAACTGATTTCTACTTTTTATATCCATATCAATATCTACTTTCAATAAACTAATCCAATTCCCTTTCGTTGCAGCCGCGCCACTTTCGCGCACGCCAAAAGTCGTCCGAGGTGCGACGCGTGTCGGTTTCGCATGGCGGCGGTGCAGCAGAGGCACATGAAGGGGCAGCAGTTGCAAGTGGCGTTGGCGGATTGCCGCCGCCTGTGGGGCAGTACAATGACTTTGTGTTCACCAGCGAGTCGGAGATGGAGACGGGTGGCGGCGGTGCAGGCGGCGGGGGAGGCGTGACGCACTGGAAGCACGGCCTGAAGCGGCATCATCAGCTGGAGGTGAAGACGGAGCGCATCAACAGCTGCGACACGCCCTCGCCGGGCATATCGCCCAATGCCGTCGGGGATAAGCTGAAGCGACGCAAGAGCGACGACGGCACCAGCGTCAGCAGCAGCATGCACGAGAGCAACGATGCTCCCTGCTCTAGTTCAATGGATTGTGGCAACATGGGCGCTGGCGCCAATGCAGCTGCCACTGGACATGGAGCAGCTGCCTCCGGAGGCGGAGGTGGAGGCGGAAGCGGCGGAGGCACACGCAAGAAGAACTCCATACGCTCGCAGCTGGCACAGCAGATGCTCAACTCTTCGACGCGTGTGCTGAAGAAGCCGCAGTACGTGGTGCGTCCGGCAACTGTGGCAAGCTCCGGCGGAGGCAGCTCCACGGGATTGGGCATGAGCAACGGCGCCAGCAATGGACTCAATAATGGAGCTGTGGTTTTGGCCAGCGCAGCGGGTGGAAATCTGGCAGCAGCTGCTGGAATCAGCAGCAATGGAGGCGCCAATGGACATCATCATCAGCAGCAGCATCATCATCATCATCAGCATCATCAACATCATCATCCCCATCATCATCATCATCATAACAATGGCAGCAGCAGCAGCGCTGGAGCTGCACACAATCTGGCACTGGATGCCACCGTCTTGAAGATCATCTTTCGCTATCTGCCGCCCGAGACGCTCGTCACCTGCTGCTCCGTGTGCAAGGCGTGGTCGAATGCCGCCGTCGATCCCGATCTCTGGAAGCGCATGAACTGCGCCGAGCTCAAAATCTCTGCCTCGCTGCTGACGGCCATCGTGCGTCGGCAGCCGGAGCATCTCATCCTGGACTGGACGCAGCTGGCGAAGCGGCAATTGGCCTGGCTGGTGGCACGTCTGCCGGCTCTCAAGAATCTCTCGCTGCAGAATTGCCCCATACAGGCGGTGCTGGCGCTGCACACCTGCCTCTGCCCCCCGCTGCAGATACTCGACTTGAGTTTTGTGCGTGGTCTGAACGATGCTGCCATCAGGGATATTCTATCGCCTCCGAAGGATTCGCGTCCTGGTTTAAGCGATTCGAAAACCCGTTTGCGTGATCTCAAGATCTTGAAGCTGGCGGGCACGGATATATCCGATGTGGCAGTGCGCTATATAATGCAATCCTTGCCACATCTCAAGCAGCTGGATCTCTCGTCGTGCCAACGCATCACGGACGCGGGCGTGGCTCAGATTGGCACCTCCGCCACCGCCATCAATCGCCTGGCGGAGCTCAATCTGAGCGCCTGTCGGCTGGTCTCGGAGAACTCGCTGGAGCATCTCTCGAAGTGCGAGAGTCTCGTGTGGCTGGATCTGCGGCACGTGCCGCAGGTGAGCACCCAGTCGGTCATACGCTTCGCCAGCAATTCCAAGCACGATCTGTGCGTCAAGGACATCAAGCTGGTGGAGCGGCGGCGTCTCTCCCAGAGCAACAATCACGCCCACAACTGGCATGACTGAGCAGCGGAAGGCAGCGGCAATTCTGGGCATTCAGTGGCATGAAATCCATCATGCCACATATCTCTCAAGCACACTTTGTCTCGTTTTAGTTGTTAAGGCCGCATGTGGTTTAGGCCAACAGCGTTTACGCATTTCACAGCGATTTTGGGCAGCGAAAAATCATGAGATTTAATGGAGATTTTGAGGATAATAATGGCTAATTGATAAGAAGCGAAATTGGGAAAGGAAAAGTGTTAAATGTTTCCTAAAATGTTCATCCTAAGGGGAGATATATTCTTAATCAGTTTGGCTAGCGGAAAGCTACAATCGAACGTAACCGCAAATTGTCTGTTGCATATCTTCGCTGTTTCTTTTCCGATATTCGACTCAGTTCGAAAGCTACAATCCAACGTAAGCGACAGTCGATAAAATTGTCTGTTGCATATCTTCGCTGTTTCTTATACGATATTCAACTCAGCTCATGGTGCTGATTAAGAATATATATACTTTGTGGGATCTGCCACGCCTCCTACTGCGTCTTACACACACTTTTCATTTGCACTAATTTAATAGACCCTTTTTACTTTATTAAAGTAAAGGTTCTTGAAATTCCTCTTCAAATTGAATAATATTCTAAGAAATTCCGATATCTTTCATGCCTCAATTTCGCTGTGGAGTGTTATATCGCGTTAAGCCCGCTTTTATCGATTGTCAGCACACAAAATAGACAAGCTAATATACAATAGATCGAACCCTATAAGTAACCATGCAGAAATAGCCCGTATACTATACAAAAACCAAAGAACTCTATAATAATTGTTTCAATTACAATAAACAAGCAAGCAACCAATTAAAAAAAAATACATCTGCAAAATCCTTTGCATTAGTTTTAGGAATATTTATTTTGATATGATTGTAGATAACGCTAGTTTGGTATTTTCTTGAGGAGGAGGAGTTTTTGAAGCGAAAGCGCAAATGGGAACAGCATAGTTTATAAAAGCCAGGAAGGAGTTTCCACTATATAAATTTGTTCTATAGCTCTAGAATTTCTCTATTGGAGTTTTTATGGCGAAAGTAAAAATGAGAACTGCGAGAGAAAACTTTAAAATTGCAAATGATAAAAGTAAATTGATATGGAAGTTGTTTGAAATAAATTCTAAATAACCTGAATTATACATAAATTATAGATAACATTTCAAAGACCAAATTTCGCTGTATTGAGGAACTTTTTATTGGAGATTTTGGAGAGATTTGGAGAATACCAGGAAGTAAAATGAAAGTAAATTTTGGAGAATTTCTGGAATGCAAATTTAACTGGAAAATCAAATTGTAAAATATTTTTTAAAGTATTTAGTAGTCAAAACTATTGTCTAAAGCTAATGCAAAGGATAATGCTTAAGATCGGCCGGAATCGATGCTTAGATATCGGACAGCATAGATATTGTATGTACAGACATATAGACATACATATATTTTTTCAAATATCGTTTCGCAATGCATATTCTATCGATATGTAGTGATAGTTGAAGTTTTAGGCACTCGACACACATGCATACATAATGTGCATCGGATCAAGAGCGGTTTTAGTATATATAACTATTTATATACCTACATATATATTGGCATTCCTACAGCCCGGAATGTGTATGTGTGTGTGTGTGTGTGTGTGTGTGTGTTAGTGGTAAATGTAATCAGTGTGTCATATGCATACATACATGTGTGCTTGTATTGGTAACTCCCTAATCAAGGCAAGGACAGCACCTTAGGCAGGAATTAATTAATCAATTAATTAATTAATTACAGCAGGAATTAACCTTAGTTTAGCGTAGTTAATACCGCAATTAATTTAATTTTTTTTAATTAACACATTAATTTTAATAATTTAAAGCAAAAAATAATTTTCATGCAATTTTTTAAATATTTACTATATAATGTAGTATAACGGGCACATTTGTTAGATCCGCCAATTGCCAAGCCACGCCCCCTCCGATATGCCCCTCCCCGTAACACCCCAGTAGAAGCTATGTACCCAATATCAGGCACATTTCTAGCACGTAAACTGAATAATTTCAAACAATTCAGCAGAAAAACACACAAGTTATAAGCATAGTGATAAAGTGGCTAAATATATATACACATAAATCTTTACATATATGGTATAATTATATATATATATAAATATATATATTTCTAGTTGTGTGAGCAAATTAAGAGCAAATTATATTATACATACATATACGCCTACATACATACATACATACATAATTATATTTAATGTTTTACAAATTTATTAAAATAATAAATATAGCGCATAATGTTTAAAAAAATACGAATTGACTTTATTATTAAATTTTGTGTGGGATTTTTTAAAATCTTGTTTCTTAAACTTCTAAATTGCTTAATAATCTCAAATAGAATTCGTAAGTATCTTTTGACAACAATATTGACAGAATTTATCCCGATTTCCTTAAGCTTCTTCCTGATTTTGAGTATATAACTCCAATGTTGCGAGGTTAATGTGATCCCGAATTTGGATACCGAATTTGCTTTTGCATCCTAATTTCTCCAAAAAATGTATATTATATTTTACATTTACTATATTTATAACGAAAAAAAAGTAGTTTTGGATGGGCAAACATTTTATTTAGGGACGGACGGTCGGATCGGAAGGCCATTTCTCTTTTTCTTTTGGTCACATTTCCATTTTTCTTTTCGTTTCTATTTCTCCTCTTAGGTACTTCGGTAGAACTTTGTATTGTAGATCTAATACTCTCGCTGGCCCAATTCTCTTTGGTGCAAATCTTGCTGGCCCAACTCTCAATTATATATTATACTTTTATCGAAAAAAATTTAGTTGTATGGGAAAACATTCTTTTTTTTGACATTTCTTCTCTACTTTTAAAGCCCATTCAAATTTTCCTTTTCTCCTCCCAAATACCCAGGTACAACTTTTTTTAATGAATGTAATAAATTTATTATTAAATATATACTATAAGCATGCATATAGAACATATTCTTAAAATCTCTACATTTGTTATTGAAAAATGGGAAATACAGGGTTATTAATTTTTGCCTAGATCTAATATTTAGCAGATTTATAGTCGGGTTCATCCCCTCCACCGCCACCGCCGCCCTTGCCTTCCTTGGGCAGCTTGCGTTTTTGAATGATGGTCTAGAGAAAATAAAATAAATTAGTTATTGATTTACGATAAATAAATAGAGTTTTGGGGTATTACCTGAATCTTCTGCCACTCGCGATCGAGTTCGGCCTTTTCGTTCTTCTCGGTTTTGTTTTTGCGTGTCTTGCGACCGTCCTGCATCTTAACGCCGTACTGGAAGGCGGCCTTGGGCAGCGCCTCCTTGGTGCTCATATAATCGGAGTATTCCTCCTGGGTGTCAAAGTCCCATCTCCCAATGGGTCCCTTCTTGTTGCCCAGATCCATTTTGGTATAGTCCACCTCATCGTCCGAGTCATCGATGGCATCGTTCATCTCCTCCAGCCCGGGATAACACTCGGCATAGCCCTCGGGTTCGTTGGCAAATCTGGAGGCCATGGCCTTGGAGATTTTGGGTGGCGGCGGTATGTTGGTGATGAGGGGTTCGGAGGGTTCCTCGAGGGCATTGCCAAAGTAGGATTGGGGAGCCTGCGGTTTGGCTGCAGAGCTGCGACTGCTGCTGGGCTGATAATCGCCTAGGTCATCATAGATGTTGTCCTGGGGATTATGGGATTTGGAGGGGGCAGCAGCAGCGGAGGAGGAGGCGGAGCTTACGCCCACTTCCTTATCATAGAAGAGCGGTTTATCCTTGTCCCTTTTCTTGTGCTTCTTGTTGCGTCCGCCAGCTCTGAGATAGCTGAGAATCTGGGAGAGTTTGTTGATTACAATATCATTGGTGGTAAGTGTGGCAACATCCTCTCTTGCCACCGGCACCTCGAACTTGGATCGTTTTAGTGTTGTGGGTATATCCACCTCCATGTCATCCTCCATATCAATGACATAGGCCATACGTCCAGGTGCAAAGAGCTCATTCCTAGGCACCTCCTTGGACCTACGGGACTGCACCAGATTATATATATTTCTGGCTAACTGCCCGTTGATGGCATTAATGTCCTCCGCCTCCCGACGTTCCGCCTCCAGTTGCTCTGCCGCTGCCGCTGCCTCTGCCAGCTGCTCGCGCAGCAGCGCTGCCGCCAGCTGCTCCTCCTCCGCCTCCTTGCTGTGCAGCTCCGAGCGTACCTTCTGCAGCAGCGCATAATCCAGACCCTTGACCAAATGCGTATGCTTCATATCGCCACCCAAGAACTTTGATTCCTGTATTATCCTACGTCGACGCTCCGCTGCATCGATGCCAGTTTTCACATCGGGCGCCACAGCTCTGTAGGCGCTGCTGCTGCTGCCGCTGTGGCCGGGCGTGCCCGGATTCTGATAATCCGGATTGGCATTATCTCGACGCTCCCTAGCCCGATCTCTATATTTCTCCGATAATTCCTGCAGCTTTACGTCCTCCTGTTTTTTAAGCGCCGCATAGAAATTCTTCTTCTTGCGCCGCAGATCGCTGCGTTCTCCGCTGTTCCCGCTCTTCTTCTTCTCGCCGCCCACCGCGCTGGGCGTGGCAAACTGCGCGGTCGCCAAATAACCGCTGCCCCCGCCCCCGCCACCACCAGCACTGCTGCTCGTGGATCCTGGAGGGGGCGCGCGAGGCGTGGCCAGCAGCTTGCGAAAATCATCGTTGGTCAGGCGCACCGACGGCGGCGCCTCCAAATGCGCATCCGACATCGGCTTATTTATATCCTTTTATATCGGAAAATTCAATTTTGCCAATAAAATTTTCTATTTATGTTGGCGTGCTTTTTCTTCGATTGCAGCACTGTTATCGATTGCGCGGTTATCGTGCGCCTAACAGCTGTTGTGCAGCGGAGCGAGCTAGCTCAATTGCACAGCAGCTGGTATTTTGCAGTATTAATGTTAGCTAACTGATGCTGCAGCCCTGCCAGCTGCTGCCGCCACAGTTGCCACACTTGTTGTCTTCACACCAAAATGGTTTTATTTTATTTTCAACTTGTATTATAAATATTGAAAAAAGATTTTTCAAATTTACAAAAAAATTAGATATTCAAAGTATTTTTAAAATTAATAAAAACTGTTATACAAATTTATAGATATTTTTTCATAATATAAATTATATACTAGATCAGGCGTTATTTGTTGATACATTAAATAAAAACAAAAAATTATTTTCAACTTGTATTATAAAAATTAAAAATAAATTGTTAAAATTGTATAAACCAAATTAAAACTACAAATATTTGATATTGATAATAAAAATTGTTATACAAGTTGATTATTTAAAAATCGATTTTTAAATCAATTTTTGTATTACTGAATTCGAAAAGTCTGAGGTGGCAAGCGGGGCTAATGTTGCCAACTAACAGTCAGCTGTCTGACTGTGTGGCAACTCTGTACAGCAAAGCAAAACAAATTCAAAGCCTCAAAATATTTATTTAAACAAAAATGTTGAATTTCCTGAAGGCTTTACCCAAGATTGAGCTGCACGCCCATCTGAACGGCAGCTTGAACATCGAGAGCATCAAGGAGCTGGCGGAGAAGGTGTACGGGGAGCAGACGGCGGAATTTTCCGACATTTGCGAACGTTTTATAAAATTCGAGAGTAGCGATTTAAATATTTGTTTTGAGAAGTTTCAGTTCATACACGAGCTGACGTCGACCCGAAAGGGTCTATTGTATGCCACCGAATTAGTGATACGCGACTTTGCCAAAGATAATGTGATCTATTTGGAGTTACGCACGACTCCAAAGTCCAATGAGCATATGACTAGACGTCAATATCTGGAAACTGTGCTGGAGGGTCTAAAAAATGCTTTAAAACAAAATGATAAGATTAATGTAAAGCTTTTGCCATCCATTAATCGCGGCGAGCCCTTGGAATACGCAGAGGAAACAGTTTCCCTGGCCATAGAGTTCTTTAAAGATCAACCGGATTTCGTTGTGGGCCTGGATTTTAGTGGCAACCCTGGCCAGGGGAATTTCAGGGATTTCATGCCCCTACTGTCCAGGGCTAGGGAGGCGGGGTTGAAGCTGGCGTTGCACTGTGCGGAAATAGATAATCCCAAGGAGGTGAGGGAAATGTTAACCTTTGGCATGTCTCGTTGTGGGCATGGCACATTTCTGGGAAGCACCGGATTCGCACACATGAAAGAGCATAACATACCCATTGAATGTTGTCTAACCAGTAATCTAAAGTGTGGCACGGTCTCCAGCATTGGCGCCCATCATCTGAAGGACCTTATGAAGGTCGATGCTCCCAAGGTGCTCTGCACCGATGATTCCGGGGTTTTTGATACCACCCTGACGGATGAATTCCATCTGGCCAGCGAAACTTTGGGCCTGAGGCGCAGCCAGTGCATCGAGCTGACCATGGAGGCGGTCAAGCATTCCTTTGCCACGCCCCACGAGAAGCTAGTGATGAAAATGCGCATCTACGCCTATACCAGGAGTGAAAACAAGAAATCCGATATGGATCTATAATTGTTATTTTGATTATGTTTAGGCATATTGTATAGATTATAAAATATGCCTATACCGGGCGAAAAAAAAAGAAATCCGATATGGATCTATAAACACATTGATTATTAATATATGCATATTATACATGTATATATAACTGACAAAAACGAATTTTGATATGGATTTATACATAGCTATTGTACTATTTATCAGCGACCGTAGCGATTAAAGTTTCATAAAGTAAAACCAAATTATTAATTTACGTACCTAAAAAAATTGATTTAATTTTGATTATCAAAATTTTAAGTAAAAGGTATTGTTCTTTTTTTCAATTGTAAATAATAACTATATTTCGTTGGGTAAAAAAAACTTAAAAAACCAAATTTAAATATAACTATATAAAAAATAAATTGAAAATAAATGTAAATAATAGCTTGTATTCAATATTTCTAAATTTAACCTAAGACTTTTGTAACTATGCCTTGCGACAAATACTGTAAACTGTAAGATTTTATAAATAAAAAAATACGTTTTTAAATTTGTATTGAAAAAATTTAAAAATGTAAATATATGTGCCTTTCCCACTTTTCCCGGATGTTTTATTGGGCTATAATTTTAATAATATTTATTTTCACGTTCTCCGATTTTTATATGCGCTTTAAATTATTTATTAAATAGGCAAAATAAATATATATTGCAATTGCAGCATTTAAATGGCCTTTAACATGGCGCGCAAATGTTAACGTATGTTCAGTGTTAGCGGGAACCAGTCTGTTAACTAACAGCGCTGAACCGCATTAACATTGACTGTGCAAGGGATGCAAGCGTGCGCACGACACGAAATAATATGCAACATATATAATATAATAATAATTTTAAAATTTCAGTCTATATGCCTATTAAATTTTAAATTTATGAATTTAGTATATTTCGCTGCATTTCTCTAATAAGTGTGCTGCTCAGCGTTGCCAATTTAGATAGTTTCAGAATTATTTATATGCTTTTCATAAATCTATTGTAATATTTATTTTTAATATTCTATATTTATTTTCAGTTGTATAAATTATTATTTTGATGTTATTTTGATTATCATGTTAATTTAAAATAAATGTTGCATATATATTGTGATTTAAATCTGGCTATTTCTGGCAGCACTGCTGCTAAGTCGTGCTGCTCTGGCACACGCGCGCATCTCTTTGCTGTTAAGTCCGCTCTCTTATAAGAAAAGTTAACAGCGCTGTGCGCCAGTAATAATTCTCTTGTACGTGCGTTACGTCGCGCCCCTGTGCTGCTCCGTTAGCCGTTTGGTGTTTTGTTACGTTGTTTGTGTGTTCGTAAATTATACTAAACAAAAAAAATCAAATAAATAAAAATAAACGCAGTGTCGAAACAATTTACAAATAATCACAACGCCGAGGCGAATTAACTACATGCATATTTATGTGGAAAGGTCGATTTATTCGATTGCACAGTGTTCATAATAATAACAACAACGCTTTTGTTTATATGTGTGCAATATTATCAACAACAAATACAAACATACGAAATTTAAATCAAAATCTAAGCGCCATTTGAAAAGTTGCGGATAAAGAGAGCGCCATACCGTTACCATAAGCGCGCGTATTGTGCGAGTGCATGTGCGAGTGTGTGTGTGTGTGTGTGTGTGTGTGTGATTGTGTGTGTGAGCATGTGAGAAGCGAGCATGTGTTTGTGATTTGCCCAATAAATAAATATATATAGAAAGCGTATATATATGTATGTATATTTAAATAATTCAACGGCAAGGCAATACAATTATTGCATTGATTCAAAGTAATATAATATAAATAAAACAAATATTTCCGCCGCCATTTACAGTTACAAGGTGAGTAATGCGGAGAGCATGAATTGAGAAATCAGCAAACTGATGAAAGTGCGTGTACGTGTGCGTGAGTGTGTGCGTGTGCCTGTGTGGGTGTTTGTTTTTGTTTTTGTTTTGCTTTTGCTTTGGGATAAATAGCTCGAAAATAGCGTTGGCCATTTAGCCTTTTTTAGAATGCCATTTATGCATACCATAAAAATGGTTATATGTATAATTATTGAATTTTATTTTTAATTATTTATTAATCTAATTTATTTATTTATTCATATTG
>JAWNNJ010002444.1:0-45085 GCA_035045125.1 Hypselothyrea guttata
TTAAAACAAGCACTCTTGCCACTTAAGCGCCCTTAACACGTCCTAACCACTTGACTGCACACACTACTCTGTGATTGGCAGCACTGCAGCAGCAGTATTTATAGTGCTCGCTGTCTTAATCAGTTCCCGCCAAAAAAAAACCCACCACCAACCACTCTGCATCTGCGGAGAACGCTTTCTACGCTCTATCCCACCAATGGTTTCTTTGTAGGCGAGCTGGCTACCTGCTGCATTACTTGTAATGCAGGAGGTATGCTTGGAGAGCCACCAAGAGCGAGCGAGTAGAGAGGAGCGCGGCTAAGCGCAGCCTAGGAGGTGAGCCGGCTACCCACTGCATTACTTGTAATGCAGGAGGTATGCTTGGAGAGCCACCAAGAGCGAGCGAGTAAAGAGGAGCGCGGCTAGGCGCTGTCTAGGAAGTGAGCCGGCTACCCACTGCATTACTTGTAATGCAGGAGGTATGCTTGGAGAGCCACCAAGAGCGAGCGAGTAGAGAGGAGCGCGGCTAGGCGCTGTCTAGGAAGTGAGCCGGCTATCCACTGCATTATTTGTAATGCAGGAGGTATGCTTGGAGAGCCAGCAAGCAGAGCGACTAAGTGCTGCCTAAGTCAAGTGGTCAGGGCGTGTCAAGGGTGCTTAAGTGGAGTGGCCTATCAAAATAAATATTTATTTATTATAATTTCAAAGCCATTAGTTTGTGGAACAACTTATAATGAGAGATTTATTGGTTTGTAAATTATTTTATTTACTTATTATTATGTAAAAGTAAGTTAAAAACAACTCTGTGCAAATGCCAGAGGAGTTCAGATTATTACGATAATTTAAAATTCTTAAAAAACCAGTTAACTATTTTACTACTAAATTTCCGCGAATAATGCTACACAAAGTTGCCAAAGGCCCTATTGGCCTAGAAATCATTTCGAAGTACAGCGTAGTCAAAAAGTCATTTTAAAATACACAAATACAGAACACACACTCAACGTACGTAAACCGAAAAATCAATGCCGAGCGAATTGTTAAGCCGTTTAGAGCTTAGAAGCCAAAAGCCAAAGTCTTCGCTTCAGCAGCAACAATAATTCGACAGCGATAACAGTTATTGCAGCAGCAACTGTTGCCTTGCCGGTTCCTGACCACACACACGAGTGCAGCAACTGCAACAATGGCAACAACCACGTTGCATGCATTTTACCGCAACATCAAGTGTATTAATGCTTGTGGCTGACGCATTGCGCCTTAGTTATTACTGGAGTGATGGGTGGCATGGCAACGCTGCCTTATTAAATGCCAACAATGGAAGCTGATTCCTTGCGAATCATGGGATCTTGAACTGAGCGTGCAATGTAGCTTTTAGCTGCGGCCCTAAATCAATGCCATTTAAGGCGCTGCATTGTGCCACGCTGCGTATGCGTAATGTGTGTAACATAAGCTGAATGCGAATGTTATCTGAATGTACAATAATTAGTGCCACATTTGAATACCCATTGTACTATTAATTTCTGACAGCGCAGCTATTGATTGCTATTTTGTGTTAATAGTGCAATAATGGCATAATTTGATAAATTCTTAATCAGTTTATTGTGTTACCAGCGTTTGAATATATTTTTATTGTTTTTGTTTCGGGCCATAATAAAAAGCAATCTATTCAGATATAATCCGTTTGTTGTAACAGTGGATTAGCAGCTGGTGGCAGTTCAATACGGCTCATGTTGAAATGTGAGCTTCGATTCGCAGCGTGCCACAGAGCGTATGCTTAATGTGGCTTTGCCAAATGCCAAGTAAATTGACAAAAGCTATACAGGCAGCCATCAAATCCGCGGCAACAGCAGCAATAACAGCAACCACAAAATCCCCAAGCCGCTATATAACATTTCTCAAACGTTCCCATAGTGCCAGAGCAGAGCAGGCAAGGGCCAAGTTGCGTAAGCTGCTAACAGCCACAAGCCGGAGCCAAGCCAGGCCAAGTCAAGCCAAGCCAAGCCAAGCGAAAGCTAACAAAAGCTTAGAGATGAGAAGTGGCACAATAAAATACGAAAACGAAAACGAGCAAAAAGAGCAGCAGAATAAAACACAAACACACAAAAGCAAATCAAAGCAAATGCAACTCTCAATTGCTATTATCGAGAACGCATAACACAACAGCAACAACAGCAACAAGAACAATAACAATAACAGTAGCAGTAGCAGCAAGGAATCCAGCTGCAGCAGTAAATTGCCTTTTCTAGCTAAGAAAATACTGCAGTACGCCAGCAATCCCATTCTCGCTCCCCTGCCAAATATCTCTCTCCTCTCTTCGCCCTATATCTATCATGCTTTCCTTTTATATTAAAAACCGCGTAATGGAGTGCAACTTATTGCCTGTGCATTTGCAGCTGTACACCAGAAATCTTCGCCTTTCTGCCCTTTCATACACGTATACTACTTTTCATCAGTCGCTTTGTGTGTGCAAATTCGCGGAAATCCAATGAAAGCGTAATGAAAACGCCAATGAAATTTTTTGTGTGCCTCAATGCTCATTGATTTCGCCGTGCCACTAACAGTTGCACCAACGGCTCCTGCTCAAATATCAATAGGCTGCAAGCCATCCTGAATCACTTCAGTACAATCCCCGCAACCCCAAAGCGAATCACAGACACCACTAACATTATCTACCACCTATCCAGACTCTAGTCATAAAGCATAAAGTCGGAAACCGGCGGCCATTAGAGAGTTTCAAATTTCAGCTGAAATGCCAGCAAAGGAAATTTTGTCAGTGGGTAAAATCAGGCTTAATAACATTGTGCAAATAAATGCATGGATCTGTTTATAATCAACTTGAATTTATTTCAAATGTTGAATACTACTTACACACTCATCGATGAAATCAGCATAATATCGAATGTAGAAGGTTCTTATTCAGATTATAAACTCTTCAGAATTTTTGACAAATCCTGAAGAGCGTATTAAAATCGGTTAATTAGAACTGAAGTTATTAAATAATAAAGAAACCGAGCGACCATAAAAGCATGCTAAAGAAACATTTTAAATGCTAGTTAAACTTGCATACATTAGAGCATTTTCATAATACAGAGGTAGTCATAATTATTTTCTCAAATGAGATTTTCGTGCATTTCTCACTTTCGCAGCCTCGTATTGTTGTTGTGTGTGATGAAATACAAAAAAGTTTTTGTTTTTGGATAGTTCGATCTATGCTGAAGCAAATGCAAAAAGAATAACAAAAATATCTCTTCTTACGCAAAAAAGAGAAGCATGTGAACTGATGCTTATAAGTTGTCAAAAGTATTTTCACACACTGTATGCGCGTCAAAATTATTTTCTCAAACTTTAGTTAATTTAATTAATGTTAAATGTTAACTTAAACCAAAATAAATAATTTATTGTAATATTAGCCCAATTAATGTCTATTTTAAAATTAATTTTCTGACAAATTAACTTAAGTTTAATTTTATTAATTTAAATTAAGATTTTATAGTACTTGAATACACATTTTGCCCCAATTTTTTTTTTAATTGTTTAAAAACTGCAAATATTCGTTAGTGATATCATTTAGCATTATGTTTTCTATAGTTTCCATTCACTTTACCGTTAGTTTTGGCTTCCGTTTGTTTTTTTCAGATTTCATATTGGCGCAGAAATGCCCAACTTGCATGAGGTCGTCGCTGTCTTTTGGCTTGCCAAAGCCTTAACGTTAATTTTTTGCCACAAAATGATTATATTTAATTAGTAAAAGGTTCAATTGATTTAATAAAGTTGATTTGATGGAAAAAATTCATAAGATTTTTGTTAGAGAGAGCCCGAAAGCAAGGTGTAGAATCGTGCAGAATATGGTGCGTCCTTTTTTTTTGCTGTTATAAGCTCAATACTTGGTGCAACTGCACTTAAATTAATTTCTTTACATTTTTTTGGATTAATCATTTAATTTTATATGGATATGCATCCCATAATTCATAATTTATGGTGATTGCTTGACGGTGCCTACACAACGGTTTTTTGCACGATTGTACACCTTGCTATCGGGCTCTCCCTGACAAAAGTTGTTTGATCTTTTGTCATCAAATCAACTTTATTAAATCAATTGAACCTTTTACTAATTAAATATAATCATTTTGTGGCAAAAAATTAACGTTAAGGCTTTGGCAAGCCAAAAGACAGCGACGACCTCATGCAAGTTGGGCATTTCTGCGCCAATATGAAATCTGAAAAAAACAAACGGAAGCCAAAACTAACGGTAAAGTGAATGGAAACTATAGAAAACATAATGCTAAATGATATCACTAACGAATATTTGCAGTTTTTAAACAATTAAAAAAAAAATTGGGGCAAAATGTGTATTCAAGTACTATAAAATCTTAATTTAAATTAATAAAATTAAACTTAAGTTAATTTGTCAGAAAATTAATTTTAAAATAGACATTAATTGGGCTAATATTACAATAAATTATTTATTTTGGTTTAAGTTAACATTTAACATTAATTAAATTAACTAAAGTTTGAGAAAATAATTTTGACGCGCATACAGTGTGTGAAAATACTTTTGACAACTTATAAGCATCAGTTCACATGCTTCTCTTTTTTGCGTAAGAAGAGATATTTTTGTTATTCTTTTTGCATTTGCTTCAGCATAGATCGAACTATCCAAAAACAAAAACTTTTTTGTATTTCATCACACACAACAACAATACGAGGCTGCGAAAGTGAGAAATGCACGAAAATCGCATTTGAGAAAATAATTATGACTACCTCTGTATATCTCAAATAAAAAGGGCAAAACAAATGTAAGTTAAGCAGTTCAAAGCATGTCATGGCAAAGTGTGAAAAATAAAACCTAAAAATAAGAAAGACTTGCGCTTTTTAATTCGAAAAAATTGTCAAGCATCAAAATACTTTTAAAGCTTGCCTGGGCTGGGCTGAAACCTACTCGTTAGGCGGCCAAGAAGAGGAAAATGTTTGCCAGTTTTCACTGTGCGTAACTTCACCGTTACCCGCTGGCCATAATCCCCGTGCGATGCGTGCAAATAAATCAAATAAATTATGGCAAAGAAGAAAATGTGGAATAAAGTGAAAGAAATGACATTCGTCGCTTATTTTCTACCTATGCTGCCGTTGGCCTATTCATATGCTGTTCAAAAAAAGAGTAAAAACGTTGTTGCAGCTGGAGGTACGTACTACGTGGTAACAGGCAGCATAAAAAATAGCAACAACCAACAGCAACATCATAATCAGTACGAAAAAAATATTAATGGAGTTTTCATGTTTATAATGTCATTAGCTCACAAATGCTGCGGATGTTGTGGATGCTGCTGTTGCTGCTGCTGCTGCTGCTGCTGCTGCTGCACATGTGCCATGATTCTCTTCGCCACATATTTTGTATGTGATTTTTTTATTATTTTCTCAGTGCTTCTTGGTCTGCTGGCGCTCTTTACGCGCACAAGGAGACGCTCATAAACATGCAACAAATAGACACACACACACACGCAGAGAGAGACAGGGCGAATGGGTGGAGTGGGAACAGTCTCTCACAGACACATAGACGCCATCTATAAATGTGTGAACACTAATGTGCACATTATGTTAAGGCACATTATGCCAGCTGAAGCCAACGGGTTGCCCCTGGCTGATGGCAGGGGGGAGGAAGGGGACAAGGCAACGTGGGGTCTGCCCACCAGACTATGCACAATGACTTACTTGTGAGCCACGAAGGCGCAAAGGGCGTTACCAGTTACCAGTTAGCTGGCACACAGCACTCACATACACACTCATAAAAAACCCTTTAACTCATTTGTTTTGCCACACACATAAGCAACAGCAACAAGCAGCCGGCAGGGGTAGCAACAATTTATCCTCAAAAACATGTTTTAAATAGAACTTGTGTGTACTATTTTAAATCAGAATAGATAAATAAATAAGCCATATAATGGTCAAGAATCTATTTTTGTTTTATTCTAATGGCAAGCAGTATTGCAATGCGTTCCATCTGGTTGCATTTAATTCAGTAATTTGATGTGGAAAATCAATTTGCGTTGCCATAAGGAGGTGATGTGTATTTAAACAAAGATTTTCGGGGCTTTTTGTATTATTACAATGAAGTTATTTTCGCTTGTACTACTCACCGGTTTTTACATTGCTCTACCAAGTAGAGTACCTCTAATTCTTTGGGGTGTTCCAGCCTCTTTACTAGATTAAATATTAATTCTTAAACGAATTTTTATATTAATAAATTGTGCAATGCACACTTATAAAAAACCCTTTAACTTATAGTATTTGCTTTGCCCAACACATAAGCAACAGCTACAAGCAGCCGGCAGGGGTAGTAACTGGTAGAGAGGGCGGAGGAGGCGAAGGCCTCCCCCTCCCGTGTCTTGTGCTCCTGAAAACAAAGGGCGTGTGAAATAACGTTTAGCTCTTCGTGCCTGCTGTTCAAACAACAACACACGCAAGAGATGTGCAGACAGCTCACATTTCTGTTTTTTTATATGGGGGTCCAAAATGAAAAGGAAATCAGAAACAGAAATTAAAACAGAAGAATATTTAAATCAAGGTAACTATTAATTTGATCACTTATAGATTTTATAAGAATAATCCAGGTAAATTTCTTTAAAAATATATATTTTAATGGTTACAATTATTAATCCATTTATTTCAATAAAAATAAGAATTAAAATTAAAATTTCGACCGATTGAAGTAAAGAAAGTTCTTTACTTTTCGCTGTGTGTATAAATTTGTAAATAACTCTAGAGGAATTCTGGATTGATATAGGACAAAGACAGTTAATTAAGTTTCATTAAAATTAACTTTTTATATATCAGGAAAAACTCCAATTAATCTCTATTATAATGCTTAACGCATTTTCCCCATATGCCATTGTTGAGCGTTATGTTCACGTGCGGAGGAGCCACATTGCAACCATGTGTTTCCGCTTTTTTGTACTTTAACGAGATGCTACAAACATACATATATTTGTGTTATGAATATTATGAATAATATGAATTTAATGACTTAACACTTTTAGTTACAGTATTTGACAATGGTCAGTTTTCTACCTAGTAGGTGTATATAAATATTATTTATATGTAGATTTCACACGCAAACAGACAGATGAATAATAAGGTCCAACTGCATGCCGAAGCTAAGTTTTGGCAAATCATGACAGCCCTAGCAAGACGTGGAATCACACTTCAAGGTCTTTTCTTTTTTCTAAACTTTAGTCAATGGCTGCTTGTCTTATGACGTTTGTTTGCTTTATAATGATAACATTTTCATGTTTTACAATGCTGTAATTTCATAATGCACTCAATATGACTCCCAGAAATACACATATACCTAAAAGGGGAAAGGGAGAAGAGCTCATAAGTTTTTTATTTAGTTTGCAGTTTTCACTTTTGCTTAGCTGCTGCTTTTTATGCTGCTAAGTGTTAGCGATTTTAATGTGTCACGGTCTGTTCATTAATTTTGAGTAGTTTTTAAAATTAACCAATAGTACAACAAATTCTCAGTATGATTTGTTGCGTCCTTTAAATCATTTCATTGGCCTTTGCAATTAACAATTAGTGCACGCGACTTGAATGCATTTCTGAAGAGCTCAATCAACTTGTGCAGCCGGAAACGGAACTGAACTATAGCTGCTGTTCCTGTGTCTTTTATTCTTCAAGTTTTTGTATTCTGCATGTTTAGGGGCGAATGTAATTTTGTGGCTGTAGTGGGAGTTCTACCCGATTGCGCCATTTACACCCGCGTTTAGTTTGCGCCTTTTGTTTAAGGAGCAGGCAAAGTTGGCGCATTTCATTTATTCATGTTTTCTTCGGCCATCATCGTCCGAGCTACCACTGTTCATCCTTGGGCCTTCCTTCCACCGTTGCCGCCTCTCTGGCGCAACAATACACATCCAAGTCCTGTGCTAAATGTAATTTTCCGTTGTTAAATCCTGTTTTTCAAAACTTGTTTCCAAAGTGCAAAGGAAGTCAACTTGAGCGCAACCAGCAACAACAACAAAAAAAGAACCAATGCAAAAAAAACTTGGCCAAAAAAGAATAAGTAAAAAAAATACAAGAAAAAGAAGCAGCGGAAGAAAATATAGCCGGGTAATGAAAATAAATAACTTACTACTCATCAGAGCAAAGGAAACGCACAATGAGCGGCAAAAGTAGAGGATTCAACAGGCGACCATTGCTGACGGAGCTTAGTTAAGTTCTGCGTACAGAATTTTATCTACAAACTGCCAAGAAAAAGTAGCCCGGCAACAACAATTATGTCGCAATGTAGGCGGAGAGCCAAGTCCTGGAAACGGAAGTGTGTAGCATTTTTTATGCAGACTCGTCGACTTGAAGCTGCAGCAGAGGCAGACATAATACATAAGTTATTAAGCAACTTGCGACAATGAAGGTAATGAACCTTGCGCCGTATTACCTAGA
The DNA here is from genome assembly GCA_035045125.1 of Hypselothyrea guttata. Lineage (NCBI taxonomy): Eukaryota > Metazoa > Arthropoda > Insecta > Diptera > Drosophilidae > Hypselothyrea > Hypselothyrea guttata. The sequence continues at coordinate 8,407 of JAWNNJ010002444.1, forward strand.
AGATGGCAAGTGCTCAAGTAAATCTATAGTATTCGCGGAAGGTAACTTTCAATTTAAATTTCAAATAAGCACAGTACACCGCAGCAATATCAAAATCAAAGCTAGAAATCTGCAAATAAAAAAGAAAAAAATTCAAGAAATTTTATTTTATAATGTAAAAGAAATAAATTAATAATTATTTTCGTTAAATTAGTTAAATTTGATTTAATTTGATTTTGTCATCAAGTGTCAATAATTAACTAATTAAAAAATCAATTACATTTTCTTTTAATAGTTTGAATATGTAAACTATTTATACTCCATTAAATTGATATTTTAAAGAGCTCTCAAGCCAATTGCCTTTGTTCGTACAGCCTTTTAGCTCTTTCCAATATTTTACTTATTTCTCTGCTCAATCGCAGCACAAAGGCCACTTACTTTAATTACTCTAATAACAAGATACAAAATGCAATTCGAATCAAAGTTGAGTGGAGTCCATGCCCCTTTCTTTGCGATTAATTTGCGAGCTCATAATAAACATGCTGGACCACGCCCAACTAATTACGAACTTCTTGTGTCCCAAACACATTTACTTTAATTAAGTTATGGCCTCCCCCGTTCACATTACTTTCAAAATTATAAATGCCCCGAAAAACGCCTACAAAAAAGTTGTACAACATTTGGCAAGGCAGGTCATAGTTTTTATTTAGGGAATTCACTTTACTCAGTGACAATGCCGCTGTAACCCCTTTCGGGCTGACCCTCTTCTTTGGGTACTTGCCAGCAAAACAAATTTACGGCATTGCTTTTAGTGTTTTCGTTATTGTTGTTGTCGTGTTGCACACATTTCAAATGTACATAATAATTCACACGCTCTTTCGCTCCCCTGCTTGCCACAAAGAGAGGGGCAGGCTCGAACGGTTGCTAGTTGCTGGTTGGGGGCAACGCACAAATCTACGCCAAAAAGTAAAGTCATAAGAAAATGCATAAAACATGCCGACGTCGACATCAACGTCGCCAACACTTCAGCTGCCAGCAGGCAAAAACTTTTCCCATCATCAACCACAAACAAAAGCCAACAATAGAAAGGGCGCAAGCAGAGAGAGTCCAAAAACAAAGGAAAAATGGCAGAAAAAAAATACAAAACAACAAAAAAGCAAGAGCTACATGAGCAATGCCATGCCTCCAAGTGGAGTCCAAAACCGAAAAACGCCCCTCGAGCCAGTTGGCAAACATAAATTGCTGCAGGCCAGCAGCAACAGCAACAGCAGCAGCAGGCAACAAACGGTGGCAGCATAGGCAATGCTGTGATACAAGGACCTCGCTAAGCCACAACAACTTTGCAGCAATTAAGCTTTGGTCTGGCGTTGGGCGGACAAGCATGGACATGGGGACAGGCGGACATGCAGACAGACTGACAGAACAGAGCAAATAATTTTTAATTGTGCTGCACAATGCTGTAAAATTAATTCATCTTTTTCACACTCAAATAAATTGCTGTTGACGCGATGCCAACGCTGGCAATAACAACAGCAGCACAGAGCGGAGCAGAGCAGAGCGGAAGTTGTTGTCGCCGACATCGTCGTCTGTTGAAGAGCGTAAATAATTACTTTTTCTTTGTGCTGTTGCCAAAACAGTTGCAATTGCTTTCGGCTAGCTAGTCCCTAGCTCTTGTTCTCGCTCAAACTATCTCAGGCCCGCTGTATTTCTTGCGTTTGCTGCACAACTGCATTCGGCGTGGCATACATGACGTATACGTAACGCGCGTTGCCCTGCAATTTGTTTAATATATTTACGCCCATTGCTTGTCGCCAGCTGCAAATGGTATGCGCGCACATGGGCAAAAACAAACACTGACATCTACAATTTATATTTAATTATGCGCAAATTAGTTTCACTCGCACACTCTGCCAAACAGACACGCAACAAAAAGTGTAGCATACTTTTGCTAAAGTGTTGGCACATGACAAACACTCACAAGTTTTTCCGTAGTTTACATGCGGGCGCACTGCGATTCATGTTCGTTGTTTGGCTTTTTATTAAAGCTGCAAATTGTTTGTGATTTACGCTTGTTTCTTCTGTTTCAGTCGGTGCAAATTTCATTTGCCTACATACATTTCTTGATCATATTTTTCATTGCACGCCTGCCAATAAAAATTAATTATAATTCTTTAAAGATGAACCGATAGTGGCAACAAATAAAACAACTTTTTTAAGAGTGTGTAAAAAATATTGCCTCTTTTGTCAAAATCAAATCAGTTATCCATTACTATAACTATTATTGATAGATGGACTTTAAGACTACACTGTCTTGCCAGTGATCCTTTAAATATTTTGATAAATTTTCAAAATAAATATATGTAAAAATAATTTTTAAAAAATTATTTTGAAACTATTTAAAGATTTCAATCCTTTTTTAAACACTAAAAGATATATTAACAAATCATTTTATAAATAAAATTTACAAAGATTTTTATTTTAAGCTTGCTGTTGATATCAACAAATTGCATTTCAAACTTCACTATGATCATATCCTGATCAATTTCATACTGCTCAAAATCAAAACTAAATTTTAAATTAATAATCCTCCGACCAATAGCTAAAGTCAAGAGCTTAGCATTCAGTGCTTGGAAAGTTTCTATATTGATTCACAGCTTTTGCGATTTGCCTACAAAATGTTGATGTCGACATCAGAGTTAGACAAGAGTTTTAACCGATAACTTCAGCACGACAGGCTCGCAGGTAAAGTTTCTTAGTCAAATAGTTGGGCCAGTCTTTACCTGCAAAACTTGAAAATGCACTTACCAACACAATCACACACACACACACACAGGTGCCTACACAGCCAATATTTGCACACTCATTAAACAGCGCTGAAAGGGGCGATGGGCGAGGAGTTTCAACGCGGAAGCCCGCACAATTTATAGTGGGTACCCTCAGTGCGAGCTGCATGCATCTATAATTAACTTGTTGTACTCTTTGCATGCCACATACAGTTACACACCCACATGCACACGCATACGCATACAGTTTGAGGCAGGTATTTAGCAGCAGGCGAGACATTTATTGGTAGTTGCCCTGGGCCAGGGACCCGTAGGCCACAGGACCACGGACACAGGATACGCGCAGAATAGAAGCAATGCGCTTTAATTTATGAATGGAGCACGTGGGAGCCGACAATGTTATGCAAATACAAGAAAAGCTAGCGGGTCTCCGTATCGCCCACCATCGCCCAGCCTATAACAGAGCCCATTTTTAATTTGCGCCCCTACACTCGGAAAAATCAGGCATGTTTCATTAAACAAATTCAAGCTCTTAAATGAATCATGTTTTTTTCTAGAATTTAGGATCAATTCGAATAAAAATTCTGATTAATTAAGGCAATATTTGGGATTAAGATAAAATTAAGTGCATCAAATAATTAAATTAGTTACGAATTGCATCCTGAATTAATCTTAAAAGTTCTTGGAAATAGAAAAAAAATCCAGCACAGCAAATAAAATAATAAGATAACATTGAAAAAGGCGCGCTATAATGAACAATAAATTAGGATCAAGAATTTGTTCAACTCATTGATCCTTTGAAATTCTTGATTCAAGCACAAAACTATCTATTTTTTTCTCAGTGTATTAGCGTCTGCCTTTTGGCACAAATGCAAAAATTATGTGAATATGAATTTTTTATACGAATGCGAATTGTTAATGTGAATGTGAATGTGAATGTGAATGAAATTTAGCTAGCAGTCGTTGACATAGAGACGTCGAAAGGCAACGTCTGCTCCGTTCTAACGGCATCTGACGAACTGAACCCCAGTTACAACTGCCATGCCGTACACCCACAAGCCCATGTGCTTGTATAATTGTATTCTGTAAGTGGGTGCAGCCGTCAGTCGCATGCAGGCAAACAACAACAGTTTTAAGAGCGAAATAAACAACAAAATTGAGCGACAATGAAACGCTTGAAATGTCTGCGACCTTTAGCAAAGAGCTCGCCATATGAAAAATTGAGCACCCTACAGTCGGCCCATAGGGATTGCTTATTTATTTCTGAACATTGCCTAACATCAAACACCTTTCACTCTGCATATGTACTTAGATATATCGCACTCTTGCGGTTCTTTTAGTTAAGTCCAATTAGTTAAACCCACTTAGATCCGCAGCTTAGACAGAGCAACTTTGCAGATTTTCTTTCGTTTGACTGTAATTGTTTGAATGAAAAGCTTGATTTTAGCTACTGTAAACAACAACAGTTATAGAAATCTTTCTTATTTCTTATACTTCCTAATTTTTTGATGCTATAAACAACAGTTTGAACATCTAGGCATCTTCCTCATTTCTAAATTCTACTTTGGAACAGTGTATACTGTATTCTAAATAACAACCTTCTATGTTACGCTTGTTTTGAGGTTTTTATCGATTATGGCGAAAAGGAAGTGCGGCATCCTACATTTGAAATGAATATGATCTGCTTCCTATATATGTCTATCATTTCGTTTCATTTTAGATTTATTGTAATCGTTTTCTAACTGTACAGACAGACAGACAGACAGATAGATATGGCTATATCGACTTAGCTCATCGTCATGAACAAGAATGTTTATACTTTATGGGTTTTGCAACTTCGCCTATCACCTGTTTTTACCCATTTCAGATTTACCGCCTATGTATAATTCCATAACCAAATCAAATGCAAATCCTTACAAATTTTAAAGCAAAGGTTACATTGTTTTTTTCTTAACTTCCAATTTACTTAAATATTTTATATTAAAATGTTATTTAATACACACTTTATTCATATGCTACAATTTTAAAATATTTCAATTTAAATTTACACAATAGTGCTTAGTTATTTGCAACATTTTTGTAGAATAATCCATTATTTTATTCAACCATGAGCGAGACTGAAATGAAATATTGAAAATTCGCACACATGTCAGAGCTGTGAAGTTCACCTAATACAGATTTATTTATTCGTAATATTTATGTTATAGCAACATAAGTGCTATCGGAGGGCAACAATATCAGTGGCAAGAACAACTAAAGCTGACAAGCACAATGAGGGCAAGGCAACTAGAAACATTTGCCAACATCCGCCTGCTCAAATGGTCATTTATAACGATTGTCCGTCGACCGTTACACAATAATAAAATAGACACTGGGCCGATGCTGATGGAGAGTTGAGTGGCTGCGTAACTGGGGACGACGACGACAACATCCTTTTCACTTTTCATGTTGCATCATTTAATATGCGGCACATTTAAACGCTTTATCTCAAGCGGCCATTGTATGAGCAGAGAACATCGAGTATTTATCATCAATCAACGCACGGCTTGCTACACACACACACGTTGTATTAAGTTAGTGTGCGTGTGTGTGCGTGTACATATATAAATACTTGTATAGCAACAGACACACACATGGCCATTTATGACTTTTGCTGACGTTCAACGGCTGCAAATGCTTCAGATTCAAATACATACTCGAACACTTAACTGCAAACTGGACACACTTTGGACTACACTCAGAGAAAAAATGGGACAAGCATTAGGCAGCGAGAGTTGGGCCAGCAAGAGTTGGGCCAGCGAGAGTTCGGCCAGCGAAAGTTCGGCATCCGAGAGTTCGAGAGCTCTAAACTTTGTTCTTATTTTTTAATGTTTCCATGAACTTTTTGAATTAAAATATGATACGATTCATAACTTAATTTTATTTTAAGTTCTTACTTTGCAATAATTAAACTGAATTCTATTGCGATTTTTTAAATTTGTATTTTTTCTGAGTGTATTCAATGTTATTCTCTCTATCTTTGTCTGTCACTGTCTGGCTCTCGAGTCGCTCTGCTTTATCCTTGCCGCTGGTGATTGATGAATCGCACATGTAAATTAATTTGCTGCCGTTTTCTTAATTTCTTTTTCCTTTCAGGCTTATTTGGGGCCTCAATTCTGTGCGACGTACTAGCGTTTTCCTCTCATTCTCAGTTGCCGACATTTGTAAGCCGCTTAATTGCTTTATTTCCCTGCCTTTGACTCTATATTTACGCTGTATACCCATTGCTGCTGCCATTGCTTTCAATTCCTACTATTCCCACTCCATAAGCCTACTAGATGTTCCTTAGAAATTCAACTCAATTGCCTTTTACCAGGAAATTCAGCACTAATTCTATTAGGCATGGAAAACGCAATAGAATTGTGCGAACTTTTGGCCAATGCGATTTCCTCTGTTTAGGTTACAGCCATCGGCTGGGTGCATTCGCTTTTATATATATTAAAATTATTACAGTAATTATTGCCAGTAAAAAGCATAGATGCATTCTGTATCTATGAAATTGTATGCATAAAACAAAATTTAATTAAATTTAATTAACCTGCGCAAACCTTTTTTATTTCTTAATCCTAACATAATCGATACTTAATATTTGATTAAATGATTCATATCCCTTGCGGAAAATTTATGAGCTTTAATTTGTTGACATAAAATTTAAAGTAATTAAAAATTAATAATAAAATTACAATTATTAAGAGGAAACTTTTAATTTTTATTCTTTTTTATTTATTATTTAAAGTCGCATAAGCTTCAATCTAGAATTTGTACAAACTTGTTGTAAGATCTGTTTTTTCGACTTTGTTATTTTTGTTTTTAGTTTGAAATGCATGATTTTAATTTACTCTTTGTGTAGAGTATTTGTTAGTCACCGCACTGGCATTTCCAATTGCCCTTCACTTGTTATTTATATGTTGGCCGTCTTTGATATATTTAAAAGCATTTGACGCTACGGAGCACACACAGAATTGTGAAAGAATGTGGCAACAAGCACATCGGATGCGTGTGTGGGGGCTTAACGATAAGTATCTATGTGTATGTGAATTTATTTATGTGTGTGTATGTGTGTGTGTATCTGTATCTAGGCCTATCGGTGCCTAACCAGGCTTGTGCATTCGCCTCAATCCCATAGAGCTGTTTTGTGTATGGTACATTGAAGCTAATATGATTTACATTTACAATTGGTTGTGCTGTCAAACGGGCTCAAAATAACAACTGCCATTAAAGATCAATCAAAAGCGTTTATCCTTGATTATTTGTCATTATCCTTTTCTGCCGTTTGCCGCTGTGCGAACCGTTGCAAAACCGCAGCAACAACAGTGCCTTAATCAGAGCATTAGAGCCCCCCGTCCTCGTCCTTTATTTATTCTCCGCATTTCAAATATGCGCCAACCACACGCGCGTGATAAATGACATTAATCCGCCATGTTCAGCGATTCAAGTGGCAAAACGCACACAGATATGGACACGGACACACACATACTTGTGCACATATAGGCAATCAGCACAGTTGGACTGCCCAATGGAACTAGAGGCCCGTTATCCTGTCCCTTCGCCATTGTGCCTCGTTCCGCTGCAGCCTTTCATGCGCACAATGTATTTGTTTTGTTAATCGTCCAACTCAGAACTGCTGCCGAAACTGATAAGACAAGTGGCTTAGATGCTTTAATATATAGACACAGGTGGGCCGAGCAGTCAGTCTCGCAGTCAGCTAGCGAAGCCATTAATATTCATTAGGTGCGCGATGAACAGACATTTCAAATGTGCCTAAAAAGCAGATAATAACGAATACAACAGGCAGCCCAACAAACTGTTCCAAACATGAACTTCACTTTTATATCGGAGAAGAAATAGAACTAAATTTTTGATTTACAAATTCAAATAAAACACGTTAAATTTTGTTTTGGAATATAATTTTCCCAAAACAATAAGCAAAGGAAGTTATTTACCGAAAGTTATTGGCTGTTTGTACGATCTTACATTATTAATATATAATATTATTTAACTGAATTTCGTTTGGAAATTTACAAACTCACTTAATAAAATATAAAATCAAATAATTAATACATTCGTAGCATTTTAAAAAATCTGTTTTCTTTCTTAGAATAAAAATTTCCGGTGTGAAAAATTTATCAAAAATCCTTTATCTAAAAATTCCATTTATTTTTTGGTCATTTCATGAATTTTTATGATTAAAATAAGCTACGAATCGTAACTAAATTAATCATTGGATGCAGTTTATTTTATCCTAGACCGGTATTTGGTCCGGTATTTGGTCACAATTAATATGAATTTCATTCCGATTTTCACTAGAATTCTTTAACAAAAAAGGTTTAAATTTGAGCATTGATTAAAGGTACGAATTATTCTTAATATTTCTAATTGTATGTAAATTAAGTGAAGAATTTGAACTAAATTTCACTATTCCACACTTGTAAATTTCACCTTTTAGCTAGACGCCATTGCAGCTTTTCCGATCTATCCAGCTACGCACTATCCTCGAGAATCGGTTGAATCCAGCATTCTCGTACGCATAAGGTATAAATTGATTTCTCATAAAGCGATTCAGTTGCCAGAGCTCGCTACAACAAGTCGATTTCAGCTCACCGCGAGCTGTGGAGCTTTACACATTTTGGCGTTTTCAGCGTTTCGGCTTCGTTTGATGACTTTGTCCTCGACTTGGCAATCATTAATTTATCAATCTGCTGGCGCCTTGGGAGCGCATGAAAATTTTCAGCTGCCATGCTCACGGCTTTTTTATGTGCTTTTTTATTATGATTATTTCTTTCTTTCCGCTTCTCTGGGCAAAAACAAAAACTCACATGTGAGAGCACGGTTATAATGTGAGCTCGGGAAATGCGAATGCGATTGGAGATGGTATAAAGTATGGACATGTCTGGGGGTTGTCTTTTCAACTTCGACTGTGCCTTGGGTGGGGCTGCTTGTTGCTGACTGACAAAATAAAGTCAAAAATCAAATGTTCTTGATATCGACTTTGACAGCTTCATGACAGCGCTCAATAAATTTTGATAACGCTGCTAAAAGAGTCGACGAAGCAAATTGAAAAGGTGCGGAAGAACGACTGAAATCACAGTCGGCCACTGGCATACCAGCCCACCTGCTCTTCACACACACACACACTTACACTCATTCACAGGAGAAATGGAGGACATAAAAAGCAAAACAAACTTTCGCACAAGAGCGAAAAAAGTGGCTGCCAACTCAGCTCAGCTCTGCTGAATTCAGCTCAACGGAATTTAAGCCCGCTCTCTGGGTATGAGCATCAATTGGTATGTCAGCGGGTTTACTCTTTTCTATAAGCCTTCAGGTGCTTAAGACGCACCACAACGCGTAATTGCTCAGCGGCAAATGCCATTGAATTATGCATAAACAAAGCAAGCCGAGGAGAGCCAAGCCACAATGCATTTTAGGCCAGCTGGGAGAGCGAGCCTAGAAGTGTTGCTTATGAGCAATTAATATGCTGGCAATGCAGCCTCGAATCCAATAAATGTCAGTGCTTAGTTGCCGCTTAGCACATTGTGTTCAATTACGGTCCAACGGCAGTTCATCTAGGGTAGAAGCTTTAGCACACAGAGAGAAAATTGATGTTTTAATATTATCGATTTTAAAATTCGACTTAGACTACGTAGAATTATGGGTACAATAGATCTTATAGGTCGCGGTACAATAGTCTCCAATAATAATAATAGTAGAATTTTAATTATGAAGATGGGTTTGTTGATGTTCACAGTCGGTTCATAAGAAGCTATGGGTGATGGATTTTATGGATACAAAGTATAAAAACACTGTAAAAAAATCAATTTTAATAGAGAGGTTTTCGATTTGTAAGTTAGCATATAGTACGCTTGTTTTATGAATTTACATAATGCTTGGAATATTAATTGCATTCTCTGAGATGTTAACAAATTTTTCTCTTTATAGAACTCAAAAGGGTATTAATTATCGGAAAAATATTCAATTTGTACAAGCATAAATTATTTACAAATATTATGCCACTAAATAGCTGGGCACATCATCTGGAATGTTGTGCATTAAGTATTGCCTGACAAATTTATTCATATGCAGCATCGCTAAGCTAATCGTTGCCACCAAATGCCACAAAAACCAATCATATGCCAGACATCAAAATAAAATCCAAACATTAAGCCAAAGTGCGCGTAATTTTATTTATTTATTGATAATTTGCAGCCCTGTCATACGCACTCACACACACACACACACACACACATACACATACAAACACATTGATTCGCATATAAACCAACATCAACATGGCAGACAATTTTTACGCGTATTTAGGCGCTTTGGTGTTTCATCTGCGGATTTTTTGTTGGTCGATTTCGCATACTTTATGCCAGCAAGTGGCGCAAATAATATAAAAAGTGTGATTTAACTTTGATGGATGACAAATGCGCCATAGCCAAATAGATTTGGGGCCAAGATGGATGGGGCTGGAGGCAAAATCTGCCTTTTGATCAGGCTGATAAGGCTGACAGTGGCAGATGTATGTATGTAGTACGTACCTATACAAAACTCGCGAAAAATTTAGTCCCTCAACGAGAATGAGATGTGGGGGAAAGCGTGAGGAGAAAACGTTTATTCATTGCATTTAATGAAATTTTTGTTTGATTGAGTTCTGTCTGCTTTTCAAACCATATATTCTTCGAATTCTCTTGCCTTAACTTTCACTCTCATTTGCTTGTATCAGATAACTGCCTAATATAATAGGCTGCTGCGTTTGGCATGGCGTATGCGTAATATGTGCATATGTAATTTAATAGCTTGTTAAAAACATATTTATGCTAAAATATCTGCGCCCTTCGAGCGCTAGCACCACGCATGCCAATTTTATTTTATAAGTGCACGTCTAATATTTTGATCGTTTACAAATGCTGATGATATTACCAACTTCCTACACGTTCATCCCAATACGCGGACTATTTATGAATAATGTGCCAAGTGTGTGCCTCACTCACCGACTGTATTAGTGAATGTATGTGTGACTATTCACGTGTGTTTATTTCTATTTATTTTAGTTGCAAATGGCAGCACGTCGTATGCGTATTTTTCACTTTAGAGGCAGCTTTTGGCACTTGCTGCGATGCGCTACACCTCGAAAGGATTGTTAAGTTAAGTTAGAACAATTCAGAAAAAATGGTTCAGTTTTTAAAATGGTTTACAACCAAATATATTTATTTATTTATGTACAATATTAGGTATTATACAAAAAAATATAATAACTAAAGAAAGGGAGTGCTAGCTACTAAGGCCAACGACTCTACAACCAAATGTAAATTCAAATCAATCTGAGAAAGATACTTTTTGTGCATAAATAATATTTAGAAAATTATCTATAATTATTATTTTCTGTATTTACACTCTTCTGTTAATATTATAACTTATACAATATAAATTGTTTTTTCTATTAATACCGCACTTCTGCATCCAGCTGGCTGAAACATTCCAAATTTGCACCCTAGCTGGACTTTTTATTTACCGTGCGCTTCCCTTGGCGTTTCTCATGTCATAGGCCAACAACAACAAGAACTGGAGTCAGAAACGCATGCAGTACACGATACATACACCCCCATTACGTAAAGGAAATTATTTTTTGTACCTTTGGCTGTGGAACATTTTTCTTGCAGCAGCGCTTAAAATGTAAAACACGTTGAAAGAGTTGACAACCCGAATACTACAGCCAGGCTTCAACAGCTTCTCAAAGGCAGCTCGCAAATATGGCCCAAGTCATTTATATGCAAGTCAAGCGTTTTGCCAAACTTGATGTGAAAAATTGATGCCTGCTTGAGACTCGAAAAAAACAGGAAGCATCTGATGAGCAAAGAGCGACGAAAAGTCCAACATGCACGTGCATGTATTTAAAAAAAAAAAAACAGAAAATAGGTAAATACAAATAGCGTGTGTCGTGTGCGTGAGCGTGTTAATTTTCCTCCAAATGGTGAAACATAATTTATAAAACATACACTCTGCCAATCGAAGCAGTAGCTTGACACAACGAGCCGCATGTAGATAGGGTTACAATGGCCCACTCAGCACATAAGAAACGCAGGGGGCAATTACACGTGCTGTGCCAAAATGCGGGGGCAAAAATGATGCCCCATTAAGCCCGGCAACAGAGACGTTCATGACCCCCGGGGTGTCATGATGACACGAGCCGGAGACATCCTTTTGTATCCGATTGTCTTTGTGCGGCTCGCATTTCAAGTTGTCTGCCGTTTCCGTTGAAAAATTGAAAATTGTTTGCATTTTAGCTGTGCCCACTATGCTAAAACAAGATGCTAGTAATAATGAAATTTTAAGATATTATTGCACATTTGCCACACATAATTATGTGGGCATTGAAACTAAATGGATCGGAAATCAGAATGTAAAAATTTGATGACTTTATGAGGGAGTTAATTGTATTTCGTTTACAATAAACGGTGTAAATAAGCCAGATCAGTTGTGAAACATTTTACCATTGATTTGGCAACCTTTGTTAATTATTTGACGTATTTTTATTAAAATTTTTATATTTATTCTCAGTTATTTTTTACATATTTTAAAAAAGGAATTTCTCTATTTCTGGCAACACATACCACAAAACACAGAACACATCTAGCGTGGCCAACTTTTAGCGATATAATTCCAATCCAGAATAGCGTATCTGTAAGTAAACTTTTGCAATGTGTTTTATGAATTGCTTCAGTTCGACGTCGTCACTTAGTTGTCGCAGAATACATAGTCCACATTCATGTCTTATCGAATGTTTTGAGTGTATTGTTTAATAATTATATATATCGGGATTAATAAGGTTTTGCCTATATTAAAATTGCGATGTATGCAACTCTCTATTAAGTTATTAAATTTATGCGACCGATAGTAATCAAGTTTACATATAAAGCTGAGGCCTTCAACCAGATTCAGGTCGAAGCCTTCGGTTAATTTTGACACATCATTTGACACCTGGCATCAAAATGAACACTGGAAATTAAAAGTTACCCGCTTCAGTCGCCCACTCGCCAAGGTGAAAAAGGCGTAACATACATTAAACAAAGACGTTGGACTGGGTTACCTTCTCATCCGCCCTCCCAGCCGCCCTCCGTCCTGATGCTTTCTTGTGAGTAACCTATCCAGAGGCGATATTTTGGGTGCAGTGGCGAAAGTTTTGAGCGCGCTGGAAAAGTTGAACGCCCAACCCAGCGTTGATTTTATACTCCCCCGAGTAAATTACATTTTATAAATAGCTGTAGTTACTGGACCTTGGTGTACTCCGCAGTTTATTTTAAGCCTGAAAATTTACAAGCTGTACATTGCTGATGAGCAGCAAAAGCGTCTAATGAATATTTTCGCTGTTAAAATTTCTCTGGCATTTTACTAAAAATAATTAAATTGCTATGTCGCCACGTCATCTTAAAGCGTAATGAAATGAAAAGTCTTTTTCGTAAGTTTGTGGCACAACAAATTTAATTAGATTTTTTAGTATGCTGATTTTTTATGAACTATATTAAAACATAGTTCGGTTAACCAGCATTGTTAACTAGGATTCCTATATATTCTTCATTTAATGAAGTAATTTAATTGTAGCTGCGTACCTCATCTTATCAATTCGGATTCCCCAATCGTGATTATAAATTATTAAATAATTTGTTTTTATGTAATTATTTATTAAATTATTTGAGCAATTTAATTCTTTCTTCTTTTGAGAAATACCGCTTTTTATACCCTGTACCCATTTGAAAAATGGAAAAACAGGGTTAATAACTTTGTGCGAATGTATGTAACAGCCAGAAGGAGGCGTGGCAGACCCCACAAAGTATATATATTCTTGATCAGGATGACAAGCTGAGTCGATATAGCCATGTCCGTCTGTCTGTCCGTCTGTCCGTCTGTCCGTCTGTTTGAACGCGTCGATCTCAGCAACTATAAGAGCTATAAAAGCCGTTTTGGTCATTTCTGAAAGGTGTATACCATACGCAGAACAAGTTTACTTCAAATCTTGGATGCCACTCCCCTTCCGCCCACAACGAGCATAAAAAGAATTCATTAGCCAATTTAAGAGACACAAATAGAGTTATATAAATTCTGTATTCAGTTGTTCGTAGGTCTATATCAGGCGCAGATAGGTTTTTTTTCAAATTTTGGTTGCCACGCCCCTTTTACGCCCTAATTCATATAAACTGAATAACAAGCGTAATATTGAACATAGAACGTTGTTATTCGGTATATATACTCTCTTCTATTATATTAAACTTTCCTGAGAAACGCATTAAAATCGATCGATAAATACAGGAGTTATAGGTGAAACAATATTGCAGGCGTTGCACGCTCGCTCACTAGCAGCGCGGCCAATTAGGCGGCACATATAGGAAACGTAGCAGAGAAAGCATTGCTGCTACGCTGCCTATGACAGTTTTATAAAATTTTATAAAAAATATAGGGCACAGGGTATAAGACAGTCGGGCCCGTCCGACTGATCTGCTCCGCCCATTCTGGTTTAAAGATTCCTTTTAAATAAAGGGAAAAATCTCAGATGGTTGTATGCCATATTTTATTAGCTGTTGCATACTTAACGAGACTCGCTACCAAGGCAGTAATGGCCAAAACTCTATACGAGAATGCTGTTCATATATCAAAAAAGAAAGATAAATAAACAACGAAAAAAAGTTGTGCCACGTTGGCGCTCACATGACCAACACGTTGATTTATTTAAAGTAAGCAAAAGTTATGCCAAAAAACGCCATAAGAATGGTAAATTATGCATGCATGGCGTATAGAGTACAACATATATAAACAACTCTCCCAAATACATATCGTACATACGTACATATGTATGTTTATACATATGTGGGCGAGGCATTCACCTGGGAAATAAACAAAAGTTTATATTGCATACGAGAGCGCACAAAAAGAAAACTTTGACAACAAATAGCTTTAAAAAATGATTAATGCACTAACCACAACATTTAATTAAGCCCCAAAACTGAGCATCTGAAGGTCCAAATGGGAATAGTAGGCGTGTCTTCATTAATTCGCCTCAATCTACGCTAAGCAAACATTTCGACACAACAAGCGACACAAGCGACACTCTCGGGCAGCGCTCTTGCCATTAGCGTTAAGTTGCGATCAATTCAAGCAAACTAATCTGCTAAGGAGACTCCTGTTCCGTAGCTGTTGCCAGTGCTGCCAGAATTTTTGGCTTCAATAATGGTTGAAATTTTAAAAAATAGTACCTAAAAATGGCTAAAAATATAAGCAGATAAGCAGTAATCACATTTTTTTAAGATTCATATTTCTTACAAAAAACCAGTAAGGACGGAGCTACAGTCGGACGCAACCGACTGTAGGAGACCCTGTACTTTGTGTTTTCTTCGCTGTTTCTTATCCGATCGTGACGTAATTTACAGTATCGGAGGAAATTGTCATATACTACGTACATACCAAATCCTAAGTCATTAGCTGTTAAACTGTAGATTTAAAACTGAAAACTGTTGCTAATTTGGTTTTTCGGTTAGCGAAAGAATGGAAGGAGTTATCAAAAAACCCAAACTATCTTGATCTGATGGCTGCATAGGAAAACATAAATACCAAAAAATTGTATTTATAGCTCCTA
Source organism: Hypselothyrea guttata (assembly GCA_035045125.1). Lineage (NCBI taxonomy): Eukaryota > Metazoa > Arthropoda > Insecta > Diptera > Drosophilidae > Hypselothyrea > Hypselothyrea guttata. Next base: position 23,833 of record JAWNNJ010002444.1, read on the forward strand.
TAGTCTGCAAGATATAGGTGGCTTCTCTGTCTGCGCTATCTTCGCTGTTTCTTTTCCTTTGGAAATGTAATTCACAGCATTGATGGATAATACCATAGGCTGGGTACCATGCCAAATCCCAAGTCTGTAGCTTTTAAACTGTGGCTGTTGTGGGATTTACATACATTTACAAAATAATGGTTTGTTACATAGCTTAGCTGTTTCTTGTCCGATTGTAATGTAATTCACAACATCGACGGATAATTCTGTAGGCTACATATATGCCAAATTGCAAGTTTGTAGCTTTATTATTGTGGCTGCAGTGGCACATATACGTATTTTGAAATAGATTGTCTCTTGCATATCTTCGCTAATTCAAATTCAAATCATAAATAAATTAATAGCATCGGTGGAGAATACCTTAGGCTACGTACATGCCAAATTACAAGTTTGTAGCGCTATTATTGTGGCTGCTGTGGCGTTTATAGTTTTAGAGATTTTTGAGGTAGGTGTAGATTTTTGATAATTCGCGGATGAAGGAGGCGAGATATCCAAAGTTTGAAACAAACTTGATCTGCTTGCATTATCTGACCACCTAAATCCGGAAAGGTGGTGTCTTTATCTCTTATAGTTGCTGAGATCTAGGTGTTCATACGGACAGACGGACAGACACACAGACGGACAGACGGACAGACGGACGGACGGACAGACGGACATGGCTTTATCAACTCAGCTCGTCGTCCTGAGTCAGAATATATATACTTTGTGGGGTCTACCACGCTTCCTTCTGCCTGTTACATACATCTGTCAGTTGCACTAAATTAATAGACCCTTTTACTTTTTTAAAGTACAGGGTCTAAATATATAAAAAAAAAAGTTAAAAAATTTGAAATACGTTTAAAAAAAATTTAAATAATGTTGGAGATGTTGTCAAAACTATCATCTAATATCTGACATCTTCACTAGATATTGTTGATATTTATCTTTTAAACTCAACTCTGAATTTTGCACAAGTTAACTATTGATTAGTACAGTTAAATACAAGTTACGATAGCTTTGTAAACTATCGAAGCTATCGAAATTTAAACACATAAAACATAAAACACATAAAAAACCAAGTGACTAAAAGTTGCTGATTAAAATTGGCTCAACCTAATAGCATTTAAAAAAAAAAAGTATAAACAGCTTCAAAAGTGGCTAGATCTAACCACAAAATGGCCAAAGTGGCAGCGCTTTTGCTGCTGCAAGCTGTGGCAAGCAAAACATAAACATGTATTTGCAGAGGTAGCCAAGAGGCCACGCCCAGTGACACGGCACAGTGACAACATGAGTATCAACAGACGAACACACACAAGCAAAATGAAGCTGCCACATCACAGAGTCATAGACACACAAACAGACAGATGGACGGACAGAGCGATTGTGGACGCTGTTTCATATGGAGAAAAGTGGCGAGGTCAACGCGTAACGGGATGCCAAAATTAACCCGCAAGTGCAGCAGCAGCGGCAGCCGGGAAATCATTTCTGGGCATTGTAAATTGCCAGGCAGGACAGCCAAGCCCCAAAGGCAACATCAACAGCAGCAGCAGCAGCAGCAACAGCAGCAGCAACTGCAACTGGCAACAGCAGCAGCAACAACACGCCAGCAACCGACAGCCAACGTCAGTCTGCGCAGCGCATTTAAGCTGATCCAATGACATCAAATTGACATTTTATGCGCCAATTTTAAAATGGTTCCACGGCAACAGCGAAACTCTAATTATGTGGCAAGGGACGCGCAAACAGTTTAGACATGCACCACATTCGAAACCCCCACACAACCGCATCAAAAGTTGCCACTCGCCAGTTGCAGTTGCCAGTTGCAGTTGCCAGTTGCCAGATGACAGTTGCCAATGCCATTGCCATTGCCATTGCCATTGCCTTTGCCTCTGCCAGTGTCAGTTGCTGTTTGTTTGTACAACTCTAGAAATTGCAGTGTTTGCCTGGCAACACGGTTTTTGGTTTCTCGCTGCAGCTTCCAAAATTTAATTTTAGTTAGTGTAACCACAGCCATTTATTATACCATGTTGCGAAAATTATCTTCAGCTTTCTTAAATTTTATAAAATTTAAAACAATTCTCTCATAAATAGTACTAAATTTGCACATTTTTTCATGAGTTTCGATTGTGTTTTGCTATGTTTGAATCAATAAAAAATGTGCATAAGCAGGCGTGGTAGACCCACAAAATAAATATATGTAACATACTCTAGATCAGGACGACGAACTAAATTTATATAACCGTCCGTCTGTCTGTTTTCCATCTATCTCTAGTTAGGCACACCTGGATCTCCCTAACTATGAGATCTAGAGACACCATTTTTGGAATTTCGGCTATCCTATGCTGTTTATATTCGATTTTTTATATCTCACAGCAATCTTAAGGCTACATACTTCAAATTCTGCACGTAACTAGCTCATTGCATTCTTCGTTTTTGCTGTGATTAGCATAACAATGGAATTAGAAACAGCGAATATATGCAACAGACAATTTTTTCTGTGTATGAAGCAGTGGTGCAGTGATTATTGAAACACAAAGTGCAGGGTCACCTACTGTCGGTTATGCACGACTGAACTGCTTTATCCCAAAAGGTTTCTATAGTTAATGGAACTCCGATTGTAGTATAGAATGAGATATACATAAAAAGTCCGAAAGAATGAACATTTTAGCTAGATCCAGTTGCAATAGACTTCAAGGCGATGCATTTCACGATATCCGAATCTTTTTCGCTTATACATTCTTAGAGAGATATTTGTCATATAAATAATTTTATTCTGAACATTTGAAATGCTGCTTTACTTGAGATTTTGAAGCTACACGCTAACACTGTCCAGCGAATACCAGACGTCTTATTTTGTATATACGTAGTGCTCGTGTTCTTAAATAAATAGTTGGCATCGCTTGTCACTGGGGTCTTGTCAAAGGGCGCACAACTGTTGACAGTTGCGTCTGTGTTGTTTGGGTTGTCAGCTTATTTGACTTGGTCTTTGGGGTAGGCTGGTCATAAGGCACGCATAGCCAAGTCATTGTGCATGTCAAGGGTGGCATTGGTGGCATTGGTGGCATGCTCCTGCAGGAGCTGAGACTGTCCTGTCCGGCTTGGGTTTGGGTTTGGGTGTGGGTCGCTTGGTCTGCAATTTGAGCTGCGCCTTTTGACATCTACTGGGAGTTGGTCGGTTGTCTGTCGTCTCAGCTCCTGTTACATTCCATTTTTTTCTTTCTGCTTCTTGCTCGGTGCTTTTCGCTTGCGCGCACTGTCATTAAGTTTTATTTAATTCTGACTTTTGTTTGACTGTTTTTCTTGCAGCGCCGGGTAGTTCTTTTTTATTGTTGCGACAGTTTTTGCTAACAAATTGCTTAGCGTCAAGTGTCATGTAATTACGCACACACACACTCACACACACAATCACACAGCTACACATACACACAAGTATGGTGCACACATACACACATATGTGGCAACATGTTGTTATTAGATTGCTGCCAGGAGCAAGTCGCTTGGGAAAGTTGCTTTTAATTTTCTTTAGCTTTTGCAATTGTTGCTTGTCATGTTTGCCCTGGGTTGTTATTTGTTACTGTTGTTGCTGTTGTTGTTGCTGCTCCTTTTACTTGATTGTTGTTAGTATATTCGTTTTGTGGCCCACAAATTAATGCCATAATAATAGTTGGCCCTTTTTACTGCTGGCTAATGATGCTGAACTTCAATCCAGCTGTGACCCCGCCTGGCAGCTGCTAATTATGCGTAGATTTTTGTATTTTAACCTCCACTGGGGATTTCCTAATGATTAAGCTGCACCACAGCACGCGTTCCATTTGCTTATCAGCGAACTCCTTACAAATTCGTACAAAATGCAGACAATTGCTTAAGAGTATTTTCTTTTCCCTTTTTAACCTAAATTTAATTAGAACCACCTTTAATTTAAATTTAAGTACGTTTACCCCATATGTTTTACTTCTTATACGTATTTTATTATTTATTTCATATAAATTCTTTTAATTAAATTAAACAGCAGAATCAGTTCCTTGCTGCCTTGATATCAATTTCTATTTTATTAAATTATTTCGCTCTTCTGTTTTGCTTTGTAATATTTACAATTAAATAAATAAATCATCCTACATTTTTCAGAGCCACTTAGAAGAGAACATCTTAAATTAAATAGCATTTAAGTTTTTCTCTAATGATTATCTTATTGAATCACTCCAAAAATAAATTTCGCCATGCAAATTCTAATTTTCAAACCATATGTCGTTTTTCTATTCTTATTGACATCACTTCAATAACAAGAATAACGGATTGTCACGCATGTGAATAATATTAAACTTGGCCTAAATCAATTTTATACGCTAACAATACTATGCATTGTTTTTAAATTTTATAAAAAAAAAAGCAATTCGATATACTTGAATGAGTTCTATATAAACAATGTTTTTCTGTGTTTTTCTCAGAAACATCATTATGAAGCTCTTAATAGTTGCACTACTTGCCGTTCTTTACATGGCTGCGCCACCTATGATACCACCGATCCATGTGAAATAGTCGTCTTGGAAATTGGTTTATTATTGAAAACTATTCAGAATCATGTTATATCAAAGGAGAAATAAATAAATGTATTTGAAAACATAATGAGTTTTTGTAGTTTAAGAGTAGCCCCTGGGTGACAGACTTAGTCCACCTAAACATCCAGTTCTGTTAGAAAAAATTAAGCATACATGTACTTGATCAGGATAGTGATACTTTTCTGCCATCTTATATTTGGAAGCCTGATAACAAAGCAGCCCTAATTAAGTCTTTTTGTTAATTGTCCTTATATTATATTATTAATTTAACGATAGATAGTTTAGATAGTACGTCGAAAGCGTATAAAAAAGCGCTGTTATCAAAAATACTTTTTTCTAAATTGACGCATTGCGCATTAGAGCCTAGAATAGTTTGCAGCCATTTCCCATATTGTTTGTGTGTCAATGGCAAGCAGCGCTGTCGCTGTAACTGACAGATATTTAGCACACACACAGACGCACAGGCACACAGACACACATGCAGTCTCACAGACAGGCAAACATGTGCGGCTGCAAGGGTGAAGCGTCCCTCTTGCGTCTCTGTTAACGTTTATGCAGCGGCTAATATTGTTTCCCAGCTTTCATTTCAGCTGCAGTTTTTCCAACATTCTTGCTTTTTATTGTTTTGTTGCTCGTTTTTGGTTTGACGTTGATGAGTTGTTCCTGTCCAAGTGTCAAGCGACGCGTCAAACTTTAAACTACACGCCAACGCCCCATATGAATTGTGTTTTAGTTGGCGCCACGAGAGTAATTCGAATAGTTTGTACAGTTTGTGCGCCAGAGTGCGTCACGGTATCTGGGCGTGCTGTCGGCACATTAATTTTTTGCTCCATGCACTACAACTAATCTGGGATCTGCGCTTGCTTTGACAGCACATCCGTCGACCCAAAAACCACTTGACTGATACAAAAGGTGTCTGGCTTTGTCTATAAACCAACAGCAGGCAGACAGGTAGACAGACTGACTGACTGACTGGCAGGCAGGCTGGCAATGAAGCTTGTCTAGACTCTGGCAGCCACTCCTGCCACAGCCAAATCCCAAACCCAACCCCAACCCAAAGCTATTCCCAGTCCCAGTCCAAGTGACAATTTGTAAAAAAGCCAGCCCACCTCCCAAAATGGCATCGTACATGACACGACAGCTCGACACTCGTTGGCTTGTCAACGCCCAAGTGATAGTAAAATGAAGTAGTACTCCACACTTCAACGAGAACAAGAGCACATAAGGTCCAATAAAGTTACAAGAAAAAACCTTCTTTCCAAAAAAAAAAAGAAGAACACAGCATTTATCATACGTCTCAGTCGGGCTTTTTTTTCTTGCTATTTTGGAAACCAGATCAAAAGTGCATTTTCGAAATTGCATAGTGATTGACAACAACAGCCAGAGCCAGAGCCTACTCCCCCTCTACTCCTGCTGCTGCCCTTCGGCAGCCTAAAAGCGTGCTACACTTATTCTCAACTCAACCCAAGCGGCCACTTTGCTGTCGGTAGCCTCTTCTTGCCTCATTCCGCTTCCAACTGCTGCTGCATCTGCATCTGCTGCTGCTGCTGCTGCAGCTTGTTGCTTTGAGTGATTGCCCTGAGATTAGGCGCGAGCTGCTACAACTATAGGGCAACAGCAACAATGTCCAAATATGTGATGCAGATAACGTTGCACTCTTGCAAATTCTGTGCAGCTGCAACTGAAGTTGCCTCGGCCGCTTGTCAGACACCAAGCTCCAGATACCAGATACAAGATACCTGATACCTGATACTGGATACTGGATACCGTATTCCAGACAGCAGCTGCAAAAACTGCATTTGAGGCACTTGTTTGCCGCCAGGATACCTTCCATTCTGTTGTTGTTTTAATAATGCAATGACAAGGAAGGAATGCGAGAATACGTACACCTTAGAAGAAATCAAGCAGCTGCGAGGGCAGCTTCAGTTGTTAATACGCAATCTTTTATATAAATAACTTACTACTACAACTTATTAGAACATAATTTTGGATAAGGATATTTTACTGAAAATTGTGCGTAATAAATAGGAAAAATTTAGTATGTCCTTTTCACTGAAGGTTTACTGAATTCGTATTACATTACAGGCTATAACAAAAGAATAATATCTTATACTACACATATAGGTTTATATACTTTTACCAATTAAATTTTAAGTAGAAATTCGTGTGTCTGGCATTTGGGATACAAAAATTCATGGGTATTTTTGTAAGAATGATTGCAATTCTGAAAAAAATCGGTTTATTCTGAAATTTTATCGGTTTTTATAGTCCTTATAGTCTTCTAATTTTCTCTAGATATAATGCATGTATGTTTTCATTGCCTTTTTCCACATATTCGTCACCTATCCTGTATCAATAACTTTCTTTACAGCCCACAGTCTTGTATTCTATGGGCCACAAAGGTGCATTGAACTGTAACTGTTCAGTCGAAGTTCAGAGCATGGCCATTCAATTTGCCCTGCTGTACTTCAGTGCTGCGGCTCGGTTCGGCTCAGTTCAGTTGAGTCGAGCTGAGTTCAGTTCAGTTGAGCTGAGAGCTCAGCTGCTGGGCAACTGGGTCAGCAGTAAGTGCAGCTGGACCAATTTATACCGAAGCTTTTCTACTTAAGGCCTTACTGAATACATGTATGCGATATATATGTATATGAACATGCATACCTGTACGTATGTATATGGTGTGCTATAATCAAATATTTATTATAATGGCAACAGATGCAGAGGCAACGTATGTGAGGCGCAGTAAGGATAATGAGTAATTGCAACGCTTGTTTTCGTTTCCGTTGCACGCCGCGTATGAGTAATGTGACAAATGAACGCATACTTTGCATATTAAATAACATAGGCTGATTTAATGAAGCAGCAGCAGTATCATATATCTTTAGCTCCATAACTGATGCTATTTTTAGTTGTCGAATGAAAAATGAACGCAGCAATTATTGTAATTAAAACAACCAAGCCAAGTTACAATTTCGCATACTACCAAAAACCAAAGACGAAACATTGCCATTGTGTCAACTTTTCCACAAGACCTATTTATAAATTATGTTCTTTAAAGGCCGACGAAAAAACTAATTAGCTAAATGCATTATGATTTATAACTTTGCTGGAATCATGATTGTGCACACATATCAGCAGTCTGTCATCTGTCCGACAACAAAAAGCAAACCGTAGAATGGTAGAAAATTGGACGTCCCCAAATATATTCCAGATTTAGCAGAAGAAAACAGAAAACAAAAAGAAAACTTTGCCGCAAAATGACAAGATATTTGACATCTGCTAATGCATTCTAAGCCGCACTCGACTCGCTTTTTTCGTGGATTTTGGCTGGCCCCCGGTTCAGAGCATTATATTGTTATTTTATGCACAGACTCAGTCGGAATGTAGATGCAGGGGACTTGGTATAATGCTCAGAGAGTGCTAGAATGGGAAGCTAAGCGACTAAGGACGTTTGCCAGCTACAGATATGTTGCAAAATGCATTTTGTGCCGCCATTAGATAGACCAAATTATTGGCTAAAAGCAAGCCACAAAAACAAAAGCCGCCAAGCGAATGTACCAAGTGGCCGCAAAGTAAATTCGCATAGCGAATGCTCTCAGTGTGGCAAAATCGCGGAAACAAAATAATATTATTGGATGATGTAAGATGAATCTACGGTAAATCATTAACACAGTTTAGTAGAACTAATGCAATTTGAATTATGCGTAGTTAAATATCTTAATCATATTATACAATTTTAAGAGGCAAATTGTTTTAAATATTTGTTTCTGCATGCTTGCCACATTTTTCAACTTAGTTGTTTTTACTATAACCATGAAATTGATAAAAACACAGTTAATAACTTCGTGCTTTTAAAATGCATTTAATTTTTCATTTTATTTCATTCCCAGATTATCTATCTTTTACATTATCATTTAATATAATTTGATTTATTAATTAATTAAATTTAATTTGTATTTCTGTTCATTTGATCAAAAACATAATACGGTCGTAATATGGAAAAACAAAATTGTAACTAAATTATTGTTTATATATTTTAAAATATATTTAATCTGGCTAACTGAAAATAATTATTAGCTGCCATAAGTAACCATATTTGAATGTATATTTTAAAAAGTTTCATATCTAACACTGACAATTGCACTGAAATAGCCAACACTTGCATTTTGATAGTGTATTAAAAGCCAAAAAAATCTTGAGGTAACTCTGTTTCAGTCTCAGTCTCCAGCTCATTTTCAGTTGTAGAGGCCAAGTTTAGTTTTGGTGTTATTCCCAGGCTGTTGCAACTGTTGCAGGTGTTGCAAATTTTTATGGTGCGCGGACACGTGGTGGGCGTTAGTGTTGGATGCCACTGAAACAACGACAACATTTTCCTTGGCATATAAAAGTGGCACAAGACCATGCTAACATAACAACAATAACAAACAACAGAAGCAACAATTGCCAGTTTAAAGCGCATATAAGTTTAATGCCTTTACCTTTATGTCTGGCACTTTTACTACCCTCGACAACTACAATTTTTGCTTTTTGTTGTGGCAAAGAAATTCCATTTAGAGCTGGCAAGTTGACGTCAGCCATAGGACCACGCCAATGGCCATGCCCATGCCGCCCTCACAACTTAATTGAAAAATTCTAGAGTTTCTCACTCTGGCATCATAATTGAAAATATTTTTGTGCTTGAATTCTGTGGCCAGTGCAGGCCAAAGAACCCTAAACCCTAAAGCTGTCGCCAGGCAATTCTATTGAATTGGCCATTGGACTTTAGCATTCTTCCCTCCTCTCCGACTCCCGTTGCCAGGCAATGACAGCCGTTCTGCCTTCAAAACAGAATGGTATGCGCCATAAGATTGCACATTGACCAGCAGAACTTTAATGAAGCTCAGGTAGGAATTTTTGGATTAATAGTCATCATAAAGGAACAACAAAACATTTAAAATTCAAGCTACAACAGACGATAATTAGTTGGAAATATGTAATGTAACAGAAGTTAAGAGCTTATTTGAAAAACTGCTTAATAACCACATATGTGTGCTTGACTTTATAACTCGACAAGTGCTCAAAAAACACCTCACATAATTGCTATCCATTTAAGCAACACTTTTAGCTCGTTTTTGGCTTTTGTTGCATTTTGATATTTATGACTGGCGCACGACATCTAAAAACCCAGCCCGAACCAGCACAAGCCCGACCACAAACAAGTTTTAATGCACAACTTTTTAGATTTCCGTCATAATTTCTTTGCCAGCCTGATAAAGATTGCTGCATATGCTTGTGTATATATGCATGTGTGTGTGTGTATGAGTGTGGTGGGCTATGTGTGTATGTATATGTGAGAACTCGCTTATGGAAACGCCTCCATAAGCACCATAAAGCATGAAGGAGCGTACAGCATATACTTTAGCCAACAATAAACTCAACTTTATGCACTTTCAATCCCCCCAACTTGTATGCACAGATTTAACTGCCAGGCCACGGCACCATCTCTCTCTCTACCTCCCTCTCTCTCTACTCCATTTCTCCTCTCTTTCTACTTCTTGCACTCTTTGGATGAGGGGTCTTAGCTTGCCTTGTTGTCTTAGGCGAGTTTTGTTGAGAAAGTTCTAAAGAGTTTTGCTAATATGCAGCCAGGTTTGCCACTAAAGATGTTATGCCAAATTAAAAAAAATAATATAAATAAATTTTTAAAAATATAGCTAAATAATACAGACTTCTCTTATGTTCTCATAATATGCAGGGTTGAAATATGCAATAAAATATGTTTTTATTTATTTGTGGTTTCATATTGACGCACAACATTACAAAATAAATAGAATCTAAAAATAAACAATATTTTTTTATCATCAATTTATTTATTTCTTATTCATATTTTTTATTTTTTTTATTTTTAGTTTTTACTACCCTTTAGTCAGGTGAATTTCCTTACCTTCTCTTTGTCTTACTGAATATAACAAGCTTTAATTTATATTTTAAATAATTTGTTCTTAATACTAATAGTTAGCGTACACAATGTTCCCCTTGTTTGTATGCGAACAAGCTTGCTCCTTGTGTCTACATCTAATGAAGTTTCCTCTCATTTGCTCACACTCTCAGGAATATACTATATGCATGCTACGTATATGGAAAGTTTTTGGTTTTCGTGACGATAAGAAGCAGAAAACGAGACGGCGGCTTCCTGCCAACGAAAATTTATGCATGCTACATAATTTTGGGCTTTATTACTTTTGGTTGGACAGTGAAAACCCCGAAAGCAAAAAATAAACCAAGATTCTGCAAAACGAGCAGGGTGAGAGCGAACTTACTTTCAATTTGATGTCAGATTTAAAAAACGAAGGGGCAAACAAATCACCCAACAAAATCAAATAACTATAATTTACCTAGAGGGCTTTATCGCGATTGAGTTGGCACGCTGTGAGTGAGGCACAACTAAAGCACTTCGACTGATTAATTTATTGAAAACGCCGTGCGACGCGCTCGCGTGCACAGTGAAAAAAAAAAACTAAAACGACAGACAACAGGAATACAGAACAAAAAGTGCAAAAACAAAGCGCATAAGACAAAAATCTTTGGCTGGTACGCTGACGAAGGACTCAGGTCGCAGGACAATAGCTAACGCGATGGTGCTGGAAATGGCGATGGCAAAGCGGAAGCAGCAACAGCTGCCTGCAGCTTCCGCTTTGCTTCACATCCGCTTTGGAGCAGGAGCGCCAAATGGTTGGGAGATGCTTAAATTGTGATAAACTAATAAAAGGCGACAAACACTGCAAGGACCTGCACTGCCAGGATATTTACTTTTTACAAGCTACCTGGCACAAGGAACAAGGCATAAAAATTCAAATTCAAATTGAAAATGAAAATGTTCGAATCGAAGCAGAAGTCACACAGATCATGATAGCCAGATAGGCAGCCCAAGAATAAGGAAAGGAAAACCTGAGCCACAGTTAGAACCCTCATCAGCAGCAGTTCCTAGTCCGAATCGGGTGCTATAAATTTTACTTCAAGCCTGTCCCCACAATTAAAATTGCAGGTGGGTAGTTTCATTCTGCTTGTTGCTGCTGCTGCTGCCCTGAAGTTGGTAAATATTTAAGGCACTCTCCACGCAAAAAATACAAATATATAATATAATATATAATATAATATATATAATATATAATATATAAAATAAGAGACAGAGAGCAGAGAAAAAAGGTGCAAAGTGTCGCCTTAAGCGACTCGCAATCTGTTTTGCATTAATTCATAAGCCGCTTGCGCCTGACAGGCCCTGGCCAGATTCAACACCGGCTCGAACTACTTACATATAACACACTCGGAAAAATAAAGACTCATTCGTTCCACTCACAAAAAAATCTTCATATTGAATATTGTTTTGTTCTTGAATTCAAGCAGATATCGCAATAGAATCGTAAATAAACTCAGATTAATTGAGGCACAAATAGGGCTAACGAATCGTGAATTATTTCTAACTTAATCAGTAAAGAGGAGGAAGGTTACAGTCGGGCGTGAATCCGCTATAAATAAAATATTCTCTGTTTCTTATCCGTATCAAAATTCAATTCACAAAATCGATGCAGAATGCCATAAGCTATGCATATGTTTAATTGCAAGCCAGTAACTGAAATGGGTGGAGATATGTTGGTTTTTCTATACGTTGACAAAATTTTTGTTAGATGAGAATGCTAGCAACATTCGAAATAGTACGATCTGACCAAAGCTAAATTTATCTATTAAAAATCTTCCATTGCCAGACGTCTAGCCCGAATTCTCACCTTCAGTTGTGAAATCATACGTCGCTTTACAATTGTAAAAATAAATAAAAAAAATTTGAGTAGAATATATATACTTTTTATGGTCTTCTGGAGATTTCACACATTACCCACTTGCACTAACTGACTCTACAAATTCATGAAAATGCAAATAAGACTTTAAAGAACCCGCCTAAATGCAGAATTCTTGAATCAAGAATTTTCCATTTGAGCTTTTCACACTGCAATTTCTTGATTCAAATATGAAAACTCTCAGTTTTTCTCTCAGTACACACATAGACTCTTATTCCAGCCCCTGACAATATTTTTGCAAGCTATGCCACGTCTTATTTTTTATGCGTAACTCACTTGCAGTGGCATAACTTTAATGCCCAGTTTTAGCCCAACTGTTTGTACTTCATTTGCCTTGCAATAAGCTCCATCCGCCATTTTCTCTGATTCTGCCTGCCTCTGGCTTGTCCTTGCCTGTGGCATTGTTGCTGCTCTGCTGCTCGTCCTGTTACTGTTGCTGGCTCATCTTTAAGTGCAGTCGAGGTCGTCCGCTGGCTGGACATGCGGACGGACGGCGTTACGTAAAAGTTTACTTAGGCTCAATGCTTTTTAAGTAAGTAGCTGCTGCTACAACCACTTGGCAGTTCAGCTTGTTGTTCTTGGTGTTGTTTTCGCTGGCTCTTGCGGCTGCTCTTGGCTGTTTAGCTTTCACTTTGGCCGCATTAGTTTCTTGCTTTTTTTTCCTATTGTTGTTGTTGTTGTTGTTGTTGTTGTTGTTGTTGTTGTTGTGGTGTACTTAATACTGTGACCATTTTGTGACCAGTTTTCTTAGCCATGGCACAACCTCTCTGGGCTGAGCACAGCCATCAAGTGCATAAGTATAACCCTAGGCAGCAAGTTTTTTAAGATCACATTCATATTTCAATCAATTTCGAGCTGTGTTACTTTGGAAATTCTTGACGCGGCAAAAACAATCAAATGGTTAACAGCTTTCACATATTATAAATCAAGAGTGTTATTATTTATACCCTGAACCCATTGACAAAGGCAAGCTCTAGTTTTCACAAAAACATTTTTTTATAAAAGATGAAATTGTTTTTAGTTGCACTAGCTGTCGTTATTTGCCAGTTTCTGCCTCCAAGATTCCTTGACCATCTTTTTAATAAAGTACCTGATTACTGATTTTTGATCAATTTGTAATCATGTTTCACCAAAAGAAAAATAACCCTGTTTTTCCCATTTTTCAAATGGGCACAGGGTTTAATAAATAAATATATTTATTGATGCATATAGTGTAGACTTTATTTAAAAAAGCGATGGGAATGGGCTGACAGTTTTAAACGATTTATATAGCACAATAAAACATAAGACATGTGTGCACAGATAGGTGTATTTCGACAACAAATATAGATTTTTGAGCTAAATGTCGTGTTTGTTAGGTTCATATCATCGGACAAGAAACAGCGAAAATATAATATAATATAATTTAAAATATTTCTTTAATGCATCGCTTTCCACTGGGTTAGCGGTTCTTTGCATGCTCCTGCTGAGTCATGCTTATTTCTAGCATTTAAGCATTAAAGTTGGAAAATTACGCATACGCCATGAGATACCCGAAAGCAGTCTTAAAATTGCTTACATGGCACATTTCTCATGGGGCTGTCTTTAACAGCAACTTATTGTCAATTTTGTTGATAACAGACTGTTAAATCCACACACACACACACACACACACACACACACACACAGATGCATAAGCTGACACACACATACAGTCGCAAGGCAACAACTTGCTCATCACTTGAGCGGAAGTGTTGGCAAATGCAGTGATTTTCAATCTCAATGCGACATTTTGATTATTTCCATGTTAGCGTGTGAACATACCAGCTAAAAAAAGCTGTAACAGAAAAGAGAAAAAATGAATGTTCGCACACACACACATATGATATGACATCTGCAGCAAGTGTCAGGACATGGCGCACGTTTGCCGCACCGGAAGCGACGCTTGTGCAAGACGGAAATTACTTTATGCTACACACAATGTCATCGATGCCGCATAAGCAGCATTCAGCAGGGCAAGACAAACTTGAGAGGAAGAGAGCGAGTCATAGAAAGAGAGAGATAGAGCGAGAGAAAGAGAGAGCTTCATGCATGCTAACAGCCCATGCAATTTCTCTACCCCTTTTTCAGGTTTTTTTTTTTTAGAATTGTGATTGCATATTATTGTGCAACATTCAGTGGCAGTTTCATTCGGTCAATAGTTAAACGCGAGGACCAGAACTCACGAATGCCAAGCACGCAGCAGCCTCGAGTGCGTGAGGGTCTCAAATGAAATTAATTAGAAAATCTTGCGCTACTTCGTAGCCTCCACAACTTGAGCTCAATTTGCAACTTGCTGCTTGTGGCCAGAAACTTTACTTTCTCTCTGGCTTGCGCCATTGCTTGCCAGAAATAAAAATAACCGCTTTAAGTGCAAGCGCTAGTTTTCTTAATTTCTGCGATAGTTTTCGAACTAGGGTCAAAACTCAGCGACTGCCACAAAGAAGAGATTGAAAATAAAAATTCAATTAAAGAGCATACCAATTTTTAATTAAATCGTGTATTGATAAGATGCAACACAAATTCTGTGCAAATAAATTCTCTTCTCTTTTGCGCTTGTAATGTTTTGCTGCTTCATCTTCGTTTGACTTTCGACGCGATTGCGAAATTCTTTAAAAAATGCGTTTTTATACCCTGGGTAAAAACAGGGTTAATATAAAATATTTGTTAGCTAATAAATGTATAACTTAAATACCCACAGCTGCAACTGCTTTCATAGTTAACTAAGGCAAATTATAAACAAACCAATAATTAAGGGTTGGTTATGAAATTAACAAGACCTTTGACTTTTGCTCAACATACAAAAACTACTACTGTGGTTACAATAGTTGTTATGCCCTTTTAGAAAGTGAAATAGGGTTGTTACCGCTTGTTTTAAAAGATTACATCCAAAAACGTACTGGGTCTATGCAATCACAAACTCTACAGCAAGTTAAGAACTTTCGCGTAACGTATACGCCCGGTTGTACATGCAAATGCTTAGAATGTGACGGCTCATAAATGTCGTGGCAATGTCTCGCACGTTTTTGCACTTTGCAAATGGCAGTGCCAAAAGTTAGCATTGAATTACAATAATAAATCAGCGGCAATGTGACTTTTTAATGTTGCATTGTTGTTCTAACATACACACACAGAGACACGCACACATACACAACAACAAAACTGGTATACATTTGAAAATGGCAAATAAAAACAGTTTATTGAAAGCAAAGCAACGCGATGGCGGTACCATGAAGAAAAAGTTATCGCTGCTTATTTTTTGTACAAATTGATGTTGTGTTTGACAGTTGAAACTTGCAACAAAAACGACGCCAAACAAATAAATAAATAAAACGAGGCAAGCTGCATGCCTTAACAGCGGCGAATAAGGCATACTCTACAGACTCTAATACATACTATATTTATTTTGATAATTGCAAACCGTTTTAATAAAAAGCTGCCAAATTCTTTTATAAAAAGTTCGTTATCCTTCTGTAATTACTTTGCAATTAAAGTCTATTAACTTTTTATTTTTTTATTTTTCGAATTTTTCACTCTTTTAGTTAAGCTTAAAACCAATCAATAAGAACCATTTCCATTTCTGAATTAAAACTTTAATTTCAACCGCTCTTGAATCATATAAATAGTTTGGAATTTATTTATAGAATTTAATTATTTTTGTTAACCGTTTATTTTGACCTTAAATTAAATATACAGTAGAATCCGGTTATAGCGACATTCAAGGGACCGACGATTTTACGTCGTTATATCCGGCAGACGCACTATCCGAAAGGAGCAAAAACAAATTTTTTTTTAATTTTATGGATGCCATGTTCGTAATAGGTTTTAAAATAAAACAAATTAATTTTTTAATCAAAACAAAAAATTTAATACAGTAGAATCCGGTTATAGCGACTTTCAAGGGACCGACGATTTTACGTCGTTATATCCGGAAGACAAAATCCATGATTGAAAAATACGAAATCGTATTGAAAAAACACAAAATCCATGATTTTGTTTGCTTCTTTTAGCATTGTTAAAAAAATCAAATTTTCCTCTTTAAAGTTTTTTTTTTGTTCGGCACGTCGCAATATCCGGTTGAATTGTGAAAAATCTCGTCGTTATAAGCGGTTTGTCGCTAAAAGCGGAGACGTTATAAGCGGAGGCCGTTTCATATAAGTTTGTATGGGGACCAACCAAACCATCGAGTTTTCGTCGCAATAACCGGACGGACGCTATAAGCGGCGTCGTTATAACCGGATTTTACTGTATGTTTAAAATTTTCTAAACTGAAATAATCAGAATATTCGAATGCTCACTGCATTTAAATATCGTAATACCCCATAAAAGAGTATAATAAACATCCAGTGCAGGGCGACGATACAGTGTTGAGCAGGAGTGTATGGCAGGAGGACTGCCAATGGCAGCGTAAAAAAGCTCTCTCGCCGAAAAATGTTTTTTTAAATTTACACAGTTAAATGTAAAAGTTTTATTTTCGTTTGCAAATGAATTTTCTGTTGTGTTGTGTTGTGTTCTGTTTTGTTGCGTTTTGTAATGTTGCTACAAGTTGCAAGTTGTTTACCATTGTGCCAATGTTAGACAGTCCAAGTCACTTTGCAAACTGCAATTGAACCAACGCCCAACTGAAACAAAAATTACAATAAAAAACAAAACTAGAAAATAACACAAAACCTGTTGGCAGTCAATTTGGTTTAAATTTTTTATATGCATTTCAGTTTTTGTTGGCCATTTGATATACAAAAGTTGCCACAAGTGTTTTACTCTTTTTCTTCTGTTGATATTTTGCGTGAGAACTCTCTGGCGAGAAGCCACAATTCTGTTCTGATTTTGCAACAGTAAGGGCTTTTAGACTATCAGCAAATATTCAGACTTTCACACAAAATTTACACAGTTTCAAGTACTTACGGACCATATACAATCTAAGCATATCAACTATTTTGTATGCATTACTCATACGCAGCGTATTACCAGTATTCAGCATGAAAATGCGTAAATAATCTGTTGCTGAATGATGTGTATTCAATTTGAAAATCAGTAAAACGATTGCAGCCATTATTTGAATTGAAAATGTAATAATACTTTTGGATTTAACTTAAGTGAAATAAGTCTTAAAAACTATTCCATTTTGTTATTGCTGCTCCAAGTAATAGAGAGATATTAAATAACTCCCATGAGCGTATTAGCCTGCATAATATAAGCCATAGCTCAACAAGAAAAGAAAGAAAGCCAAGAACACTAATTGAATGGTGCTGCACGAATTTACGCAAACCCACATCAATTTGACCAAGCCTATTTACGACACGCTCATCTGCTACAAATGGCCAGTGGAACTGAGCAGGGGAGGGGAGGTTGACTTTAGAAAGTGCAACTAAATTAACTAATTTTTCAGCATAAGCCACTCTCTGACCCAGGACCAGTTGAAGAGGCAGTGTTGGGGGCACAATACACAGGAGTCGAGAGCAAATTTACCAAGCGTGAAATTGCAACATCAAAAAGAAGAACAGGAAACAAAAGCAAAAAACTAACACAAGCCCTCAAAAAGTTAAACTCGCACACTAAAACTATAATACAATTTACTAAAAATTGTCGACAGGCACCAAGGAGCACAAAAGAGCACTAAACAGCTTGTGACACACACACACACAGAAACACTCGTATACGCACTGTGCGAGAGTGTCATATGTAAATTCTCCCCTGACGCCATTGCCAAAGACACTTGAAAGCATAAAACAGCCCTCGATAGCAACCGACGAAGGCAGAGCTGGAAAAGAGACAGGGACAAGTCGACTATAAACTCAATGTATACATTTAGGCGCACACAGCGCTATAAATTGTAGCATACTTTTTTGACCAGCAGCAAAACTCTAAAAACACACACTAAAACAAGGAAGTATGCTGCAGTCGAAAGTGCGGTAATAGATGTATGTATGGTGTATAAATGTGTGTTGTTGTCGGCGAAATTATTTAAAAAAAAATAAAAGTAGAATTTCAATTTAATGGGACCCAAATATTTCAAAAACTTGGAATCGAATAAATCGAATAAATTCTGCTTTTAAAAATATTAAAATTATATTTATTACTTCGTTTTAAAATAATATTTAATAATTTAATTATTTTTTAATTGTTTTTCCCACTTAACGTATTGTTTGTTTTTCATATGTATTACGAAATTTCGACAAAAAAAATAATTCCGATATAAATGGATAATTTTTTTGTATACAAAGTTTCAATAATTTGCTATTTAGATACATTTTTGACCACCCTCCTCCACACTCTACTAACAAGTATTGACTAAAATGTAGTAGAAAGTGTTCCTCAAAATTTCTGAATTTTTCTTACTTAAAAGGTTAACCCTTTTTGACACATTTTTGTAGGATATAAACTACATCGACAGCAGCGCAGCCGAAACTTATCTCTGTGCCCGGTTCCCGGTTCCCGGTTGCTGTACTGGGAAAAGGGCAAGTGCCGCTGTTGCAATGACCCTAATAACTGTCTAAGGGCATGTTAAGTGTCAGCGGCGACATGCCACTGTGATGTGTGTGTGTGTGTGTGTGTGTGTGTGTGTGTGTGTGTATGTGTGTTGTGCAATATATTGTCTATATTTCTTGTCAGCAAATAAGGCGACAAATAAATAAAGCTGCTAAAAAGTTGGCGTCGAATGAAAAATCCACGGGCAACAACGAGCTAGCAAACTGACAAAAACGTCACACTGCGCCTAAAAGCAGACCGCAATATTTTGTATACGAACCATTGCAAGAGAAAGCAAGAAAGAGAGAGAGTAAAAAAAAATTGTACACACAGAGACGAACGAACTATTCCCAGCCTCCCAATTCTCCTTTCTTTCACTCAATTTTCGTGTTGTTTTGTGTGTGCCTTTATTCTGTAACTTTTTCCATTTACTTTGGCTCATGCATTTTTCAAAGCACAAACGGCAAATTGTTTCTCTCTCGCTTCCTTCACTCCGTTTCCTTAAGTGTTATTTATCTTAAGCTCCCACGACATTACTCTAGTTCGCTCAGTTCTCTCAAGGAGAACCCGAAACGAAGCGCAGCCAAAGTCGAGCTCAGTCGCATTCAGTTCAGTTGAGTCTCCAGCGTCCCCGGAGTTTGGGGCACGCGTAATGTACGACTGGGACTGGGACTGGGAATGGGACTGTGGCTGGAGCTAGTGGTGGGAGGGACTGGGGAGCAGGGAAAGGGGCCGAATTGAAGCATGGCACTAAACTGAATGGAACGTAACGGCTGCCATCTCAATTGTCCAGTTGTACAAATATTAACTTTGGCCGAATTTTTCACGTTTTGCATTCAGTTCCATTGCACTGCTGAGTTCGGTGCAATTGTTAAAGTTTTCGCCCTTTTTCTTGGTTTAATTATATTTGCGAGAAAAGAGGCTAGGAATGAAAAGGTTGAATTAATGAAACTATCTTTAAAATTCTGATATGTTTTATATTTTAGTTTTTATATACACAGCATTAACCAACACTTCACAACTAATAATGAAAAGAATCGAAAAGTTATGTCAACAGAACTTGCTGGGTCGAATAAAGAATTTAAAAACGATTATTAACACAAAGCAACTGTCTTTAAAATTCTATTACACTTTATATTTTAATTTTGTGAAGATACCTGTACAGTATTAAATATAATTTTTGACTCCTAAGTGACCTTAAACAATTTAGCATTAAACAACACTTTTAAATTGAAAGAAAAGTAACTAAATGCGTCGATAAAAAAATTAATTAAATACGATTGAATTAACGGAACTAATAAGCTCTAAAAATGCGCTACCATGTATTTAAATTTAATATATATGCATACTCATAATAAATCCCACTTTTGACTTTTAAGTGACCTGAAACATTGCAGCATTAACCAACACTCCACAATTGAGAGCTCGGATACAAAGAGTGCGCGGTCAAAGCACACGAACCCTTTTTGAACAGCTATTATCCCCAAAAGGCATGCGCTATTATAGTTTATGGCCAAATGCTGCCTTCATATAAAATATAAAAAGTAAATTACAGCACCGAAAAGGGAGAAGTGCACAAAACTAAGCTTAAGAGACGCCACAAGCGAAATCTAATAAATTTTATTACAACAATGTCATAAAATTGTTCTATATGGCATAGTATATCGCGTGGAACATGAACTGAACAAACACATGTACATACACGCGTATGTATGTATTTGCATATATTGTAATTTATGCGAAAATACGCATATTTAAGTTAAATGTAAATATTTAAGTTATACGTGAAATTGGATGCTCTGTAAATGTCTGATAGAGCCAAAAATGTCAATGTCGCCGCTCAGCTACGATTGCCATAAAAATTCTAAACCGCAAAAAAGTAAAGCATAAAAAACGCATATAAATATGTATTTCTCTGTGTATTTATACATTGTGGTGATAAAAAATAAATACATACCCGTATTTGTACATAGTATATCTGTATGACAGGTTGTAAAACATAACGTTGCGTGATATTTGTATTTGTTTAACGTGGAAATGGCATAGAAAAGCAAAAACTTGAAAATATGAAAACAAAAACAACAGCAATTCAGACACAAACAGTGTCAAGTGTGGATGGCAACCTAAAAAAAGAACCGAAAGCCAAAAAGTCGAAAGATATAAGGGCACAGATCCAGACTTAGTATGTGTGTGTGTGAGTACGAATGTTGCTGCATTTTCTGAGTATGTGTTTTGTTCATAGCTGCATGTGTGTATAGGTGTCTGCCTACGCATGTGTTTGCCAACTATTCTACAAACAAAAAACTACTCTAAAGCATTGATGTATTTGTCATGTGTACTTACAACTATTTAAATGCACAACAG